>HF733567.1:5360-15840 GCA_000341915.2 Megaselia scalaris
CGACACTTTTTTAATATAAATAAAGTTTTAAAAGATTTAAAATATATTCAGGGTTCATACAAAATTGTATTATATCAAAATAAATCCTTTTAAGCTATTAGAAACCTTAAATAGGAACACAAAATAAACCCTTTAACTTAAAATTTTCTGTGTTTTTATAGAAATATTGAATATTTGTTTCTTTGTCCAAGAACAATTCATCGATTTCCTTTATAGAATAACTTTAAAGATTTTCTAAACTTAAAATTGTAATAATTTTAAAGGATTTCTACACCCACAAACATTTTAGTAGGAGACTTGGACAGTGTGACATATACTTCATATTGGGACACATGAAGTAGATGTCACACCAATCAATGAGAGATTACATACACGAACAATTTCTACAACATCAAGATCAAGGGTCAAGATAGTATATGAGATTCCGAAAATTCCTTTGTAAAGATCTAAGTTCATGTACGAGATTCTCAACTTAAGAATTCTGCGTTTTTCGCCTCGCTCTAAAATCTTGTAAAAATATACAAAAGTCTTAAAATATAACAAACATAATTTAAACTTATAAAATTATTTAAACATTTGGGAAACAAAGTTTTGAAACTACATTAAAAAAAACTTTTATCTACGCTCAAAAATATTTAAAATAAATTTATAAGGGAGAGGTGTGGTGGTGTTAGAAATATGGTTTTTCTGCTTCTATATTTTGAATTATGAATCAAAAACTATTATTTTAAGAATTTTCCTCAAAAGTTTTACAATTCATAGCAACGCAAAAAACAGATAGAAATATATCTGTCTCCTTCAAGAGCATGGAAGAGACAAATATAAATTGATAAGCGATCTATCTATTTCATGGTCTGAAACGCTTCATCGTTTAATCAGCGCCATCTATTGATATAATTTTACAATTTTTTGTGTCGTTGCTGTCTCTTTCGACAGAATCAGAAGAGCAAGAAAGAGACAAATACATCTGTATATCTGACTATTCCATGGCCTGCTTCGTATTTATGCCAGCTCCATCTATTGTATTTGTTCAAAGGTTATAACTTTATATATATCGTGTCGTTGCAGTTTCTCGAAAATATGTTCAACACATATGTTATTTTGAACTTTAGAGAAATTTTTCAGTACTTTTTTAAAATTATCTCCTATCTAAAATTATTGGCTTAATTGTAAGTCGTTTAAAAAAGTGTTCTAAAGACATTCCAAATGTTGTAAGGATATTTGAAGCAATCTATCAGAGTTTTTTCCATCATTAATCCTTATCGGCTAACTTTAAGATTTATAATAGATCTTGAAGCTTTATTTACATACATATTGAGCATGAATATTGAAATCAATTGTGATTGATTGGCATAGTGCTTCCATTTCGTCCTATCTTGAGAAACTTTTCTCTAGTTGGTAATCCCTAGTCTTCAGTATATAAATTCTTTTGGTTCGAAGGCAACCTTGATTGATCCTCTCTTATATACTCACTGGTAGATCTGACTCCACAAGTTTTTGATTTTAGTTTTTAAATTTCAAGCATTAGATTACAGACTGTATATTAGATGGAACAATGTACAATGTTTCCAATATCTTTCTCAAGTAACGAAAATCCCAACCATAAAGATGAACTTGTATTATATTTTGATGTGGCCACGAATAAAAGGTATTAGAATTTATTAAAATACCATATAGTTGATCTTGATATGTTCAAGATATTCTTGTATGTCTAAATAGGTTTTCGAAATTGATGTCCAAGGTTATAAAAACTGGAAATGCTTGAGTCTAAGGAGAGGAAACGGCTCCTAACAATTTGTTCCATGATCTATAGAAGAATCTAGAAGAAGTCTGATGTCTATGTCAGCATGAAGTCATACATATATGAAATTATGCTGTTTTCAATAATTTGATATATTACTTACCAGTCAACAAGAAGAAAACGTATAAAGTCTATATACTATATGTTTCTGGAAAATATAGTTTTGAATTCCTATGTTGAAGTGAGCCAAGATCATACTTTGTATGACGAAAGTTGCTCCTTGGAGGTGAATATAACATGCACCAAACACTATATAATATTAAGATGTTACATTTGAAGAGAAACTTGGAACATCAAGAAAAGTTGTGTTAGTTTATAAATAAGAATAAAAGTTTGTAAACAAAAAGCTTTATACAAAATGTTAAAGAAAGGACTTTAGGAGTCATTGCAAAACAAAATGTTCCAAGTTTATTCAAATGGAACATCTTAATATTATATAGTCTTTGCATGCACTCTTGTTAATTTATCTGAGAGAAGTTAAGATAAGATAAGTTATTTACGTAATTTACAGTGCCCATCTCTGGCCATAGATGATAAAATTAAGCACTTATAGATTTACCTGAGGGAAAGCATACAATATCAAGCAAATGGATTCGTAAAGCTCAACTGAAAATAAGGCAACTTGATGTCAATACTACATCTCTATAGGACATCTCACTGAAGAAATGGAACAAGCAAGGTATATGTAATTATATCTTCTCAACAAAGTTCATACACATATTCATGATGAGCATGAACGAGTTACGGGCCGATCTCTGTCACCCTCTGTTTTCTTGGGGTAGAATATTCTTTCATGACCTGCATGACCTGCCCATTCTAGATGTTTTTTCCAAAGTTCTTATCCACGTGTGGGTATTCATAGAGTTGGTACACTTCATGATTATAACGGGTGCATTCATTTAGTTTCTTTAAAGGACCATATATCAACCTAAAAATATTCCTTTCGAAAACTAACTAAATTACTGCCTTTAACGTTAAGCTTAAGAATTTCCTGTTTTTTTCTGTGGCCAGAAACATGTCTATGAGCAGATTTGTAGTAGATTATGTTAACCGTTTCGGTGTTAGCAGATTTATTAATAATTTCAAGCAGGATGTTTAAGAAGCTGCACAATAGTGCATAGTGAAATCGTATATCCCTGCTATTCTCACATTACTCCATGTATCTTTCAAAGTAATTTGGAAGAGTTAAATGAGCTTTTTGCGCTAACAACCCATTGGTTCATGCTTTGAATAGATCTAGCCTACATGGCTGGTCTATGTAAGTGTGTTTGTGGTCGATCAAAAAATGGAAGGTGTTAACTTGGAACTCTTTGATTTTTTTTTCGGAAATTTGTCTAAGGGCGAAGATATGGTCTAATGTTCATCGATCTGGCACGAAGCGACAGTGATATAACCCAATTGTGCGGATGACGTGATCTTATAGGCAATGGTAAAGAGAATGTTTCCTCGGTATTTTCTGAAATCTTTCTTTTTTGTGGATATAGCTTCAGTAGCAACTATATGAAATTCGTGTTTGCTGCCTTGAAAAGCTTCGCTGGGATGTCATCTTGTTATTTTTCAGATTATTTCAGTGTTATCTAAGGACAAATAATATTCCTCTTTATGGTTCACTCTGCTTTGGTTGTCATTTAAACATTCACTGAATTCTTGTCAATGATTGAGAACTTCTTGTACTCAATACGCCAAGGTTTTGGACATCCTCTTGCTCAAATCTTCTTCTCTTTTGTCAATAAAGTTTGGTAGTTTCCCCCGTTACGTAAGTAATTAACTGCTTTAATAAAAAAAATTCAGTTATTTACTTTAATAACGTAATTTACGGACATTAATTACATGTAAATATCGTAAGTAATTAATTAAATACTTCGCTGTGCCTATTCAAGTTGGTAGACTCTGGAAAATATTAGAGTCTGGTGTGAAAGGTCCTCTCACTGATCCCTAAGTAGGTGCTAATAGGCTTCAAACGGGATATAGGAAATTTGGAATTGCCTTTGACAACAAATCTAACTCATGACTTCATGTATAATATAATAAATGTCTCATTGGTACTTGGATTTATCTTCTAATTCAACTTCTCCAGTCTATCTTTTCTCTTGGAAGGCAGTAATGCGAGATTTATATTCGTCGAGGACTCTCCTAAGTTCTTGTACTGCATCCTAGGATCCTCTCAGGTATATTTGGCCGAAACATGTTATACTCGTTTATGAATTCATTATCGACATCAACGTATTTCCTATCAGATCGATGTATCAGAATATTCCAATATCTGCCTTGATTTATTCTCATTGTTCATGTTAAATGTTTGATAGTTGCACGATTTTATGACCATATCCAACAGTATGTTACAATATCTTGTCCAAGAAATTCGTAACCCCCTGATAAAGTCGTATATAACGCTAGTCTCTTTTAAGATCACAATCTTTCAAAGTTTTTAATATATGTATGTATTCCCTTCAAAAACAGTCTGGCATTTCTGTTTTCCAAAACATATTAAAATATTATTCATCTTTAAAACAATAAAAAGACGAAGGACACCAAATAAATTACATTTTTTTAGCGTCCATTTTTAAATGTAATTGTTCTTTCGGAAAATTGTTCATTTGGGATATGAAAATTGTTTAAAATTTCGTGAAAATTAGACAGAAGGGGAATCATGGCGGCGTGGCTGTGATGATGGTGAATGGAAACAATTGGATTTTGGTATGAAAAGATGAACGAAAATGAAATTGTAAATACTGTTTTTATGTGAAAATGTAAATTAAAGGAATTAGTGTTTTTAGCTTTTCTGTTTGTTTTTTGGGACGGTTTTTAAATGTGTTTTTTCCGTAAAATTTTTGTAATTGGGTTGACCCTTCTGCGATATTGAGATTTGCGGTTTTCATTTGGGAAATTTCAGGTTTTTATATAAAATATTACATATTTATCTAAATGTCAGAAAAAAACTTTTTCTTTTGATCCACATAATATGTAGAAAGATACAAATTACCAATTATTTGAACTTTACCTAATTATAAAGAGTTGAAATTCCATAGCAAAGTCGTTAATTTTATCACCATTAAATTATAATTTACTATTTAATAACCTTTCACAAGTGTTACCCTCAATTATTCTCAGCAACACATATTTGAAATATTAAAGGTATACATTTCAATATATGTATATTGAAATATATATAACTTATATTTCTGAAAATTTTAGCCCATTCCACAGCAAATTAAACGAAATCCAATAAAGTTAGTTACACAATAAAACAGTAATTTACGACCAATATAGTAGAATTTACACGCATATTAATGAGTTCCTAGGCTCTGTTTTGTAGGTACAATTTCGATTCCCAACTATGACAATTTTATCGTCGATGGGGATGGAAATTATTTACAACCCTCTGAAGAGATTATTTAAATATTATTTGATATTCAGTTAATTAATTAAAACAATAAATTTATGGCAATTTAATATCTTCCAATTTAATGATTATTATCTTTACTAATTTTATAGCTCATTTGGAGTGGGAGTTGGTAAAGTATTGAATTTTTTTTACATTTTTTACAAACAATTCTTTATATTTATTTCCTTATTTCTGTAGATATGAAAATATTTAATAACATTTTGTTTGAGTATCGTCCGCGCTTAGAAAAATAAAGTCTGGCTTCGCAGCGCAAGTTTCTGGTCACTTCGCTCCCATCAAGGTGGCAGAAAACACTTAGATACAAGTTCTTCACATTTAGTATAAAGCTCTGTTGCAGAAGACTCTATCTGCCTAGCCTCCGCTCCGTGTCTATAAAAAAAACTTTGGCTTCGCCCCCCCCCCCCCCCCTCACATTTCCTTTTGTATAGGATTCTCTTTGCTCCGCGTTAAAAAAAAACTCTGACTTCGCAGCGCAAGGTGGTAGAACACACCTAGATACAAGTTCTGCACATTTAGTAAAAGCCTCTGTAGCAGAACACTCTTTCTGCATAGGCTCCGCTTCGCTCCGCGCTTAGAAAAATAAACTCTGGCTTGGCAGCGCCAGAGTTTCCGGTTGCTTCGCTCCCTTCAAGGTGGCAAAAAACACCTAGATACAAGTTCTACACATTTAGTAGAAAACTCTGTTGCAGAACACTCTATCTGCCTAGGCTCCGCTTCTCTCCGTGCCCAAAAACAATAACTTTGGCTTCGCAGATCAAATTTCCAGTCACTTCGCTCCCTCCAAGGTTACAGACATACTCTGTGGCAGATCACTCCTTTAGCATAGGCTTAAAACAAAACTCTGGCTTCTCAGCCGAAGTTTCCGGTCGCTTCGCTCCCTCCAGGTGGTAGAACACACCAAGATGCAAGTTCTGTACATTTAGTAAAAGCCTCTGTGACAAAACACTCTTTCTGCATAGGCTCCGCTTCGCTCCGCGTTTAGAAAAATAAAATCTGGCTATATACAAGTTCTTCACATTTAGTAGAAAACTCTGTGGCAGAACACTATTTCTGCCTAGGCACCGCTTCGCGCCTAAAAGAAAACCTTTGGCAAGCAAAAGCTACCAGATCAAATCCCATTCCATCAAGGTTTCAATAAATAGAAACAAGATTCACAACAATATTCCGTATCATTGGAAAACTCCGAAGTTTAAAATGCAATCCATAACTTAAAGAACATCAATAACGCTTGATGGCATCCTAGGTGAACTCTAAGAGGTAGCAGTGATGAATTCCAACAGCGGTTTCAACCCACTGCTACTGAAAATACGGATAATTTGCTCTGTCTTTCCAAAGAGACACTGAAGAATATACAGTGGAATAAGTCTCCATGACTCCTGGGAAGTCCTGTCACATTGGAGCGAGGAAAGCGGCCGGAAGCTTGAGGTGCGAAATTCCATCCACCCTTTATATCTGAAACCCCAAGAGATTCCGATTTACCGCCTTTTCATTGATTTGCAACAACCGTATGACACTAAAAAAAAGTGCTATATCGTCATCCCAGAAATCTCAGAAATAGGGTTAACATCGTATAGAAGATCAAGGCATTTATTTTATGTAAATGATTGGACGTGGTTTCATGTCGGATCGAGGCTCTGATGAATACCTTTTCCACCCTTACATATTTTCACTGTCTACAAACAATGGTATCATACTCCATGTAGGCTAGGGTTATTTAAAGCAATGAACAGTTTGGTGTCCTCAAGAAACTCATTAAAGTCTGTTCAATGACTTTGAAGTTTCATAAAGTAGTGTGAGAATAACATGGAAACTCTTAAAGGTCTTACACAGAATTTTAGACGAACCTATAAAGGGTATTTTCACCCCGGCTGAAATGTCTCCAAGACAACATGTATTTATTAAGGCAGATCCACAGAAACTGCTCTCTCTCTCACTCTCTCTCTCTCTGACAGTGGTTTATGCGGATGATGAAGTGGTACTATCGTTTGGTTTTTGCCTAACAACTCTGAGTGAGAGAGTTCAAAAAGCATTGGGAATACTATCACGATGGGCTGTCAAATGTAATCTGAGTATTCATCCGGCCAAGTTGGAACTAGTTTTCTATACGAGAGTGAGGAAACCACTTGGATTCTCCACTCCAAAGCTAAATGTCATTCATCTTAGGCTATCCAAAGAGGCAAAATATTTAGGGGTCATTTTAAACTCTAAGCTGCTATGGAAGAATAATGAAGAAAGGGCTAGAAAAGGCGGGTTATTACATATGTCAGCTTGCCTATCGCAAGCTGATACATTGATACATTGGATTTCTACTGCTTTGTGACCAATATTGATGTATGGATCTCTTGTTTGGAGGACTGCGCTTTCTGTCAATGGTAATGGTAGTACATTAGACAAGGTTCAACTTTCCATTGGTGTCTTAGTTCCATTGTAGCTCTAAAAACAACTTAAATGGAATCCATCTTGCTTCTGCCCAGGTCGTTTTGATATACTGAGGACCCTCTATCACAATTTAATTTGAGAATCTTCTTCGACAGATCCAAAACAAATACTGGCTGTGTATCAGGTTTCTATTTTATGAGGTTACCGAACTCCAGTACAGTCCATTATGTGAAATTCTGGCCAATAAAATGGCTATTGAGCAGCTCCTTATTCTGCATTCTACATTGGATATGGGTGAAAAAAGCCATAGACTCAAGCTGTATATCATCCAAACTAATTCTGCGCAGAAATATTGTTAAGGGAACGACTTGGCGGATATGCTGGCAAGACAAGCCTCAGAACTTCACTTCTGCTGGTCAGAGAAAGTGCCAACACTAATATCTTTTCATTATGCTGGAAAAAATGTATGATTGTTACTCGATTCATATGGAATGATTTCACCGCAATGTCAGTGGACAATCTTCTGAAAATAAGAAGAGAGAACGTCAGAAAATTATATCAGTCTTCACGGAGCTTTTGACTCCATGGTATGAAAATCATCATGTGTGGTGCATGTGCCAAATAAAAGACTGTTCCTCTCAACTCTTTATCTCAATGATACCAACTATTAGAAAGATGTTAATTGTTAGTCTAACATCTAGAAGAAAACTGTTTTAATGTCGTTTTTCTAACATTTTCTAGATAAATTACATTCCAAAAATATGTAATTCTAATAATTAAATAAATTAGTAAATAATACTAAATTACCCTTAAATTCCCATCTATGCTGAAAGGAATAGCTCTTGTCTAGGAAATTAAGCCATATCGTTTTCTGCGAAAGTGAAGACACGCGTATTGAACAAATTTATTTAAAAGATAAACACTTTAGGTCCTCTTCATTTGTGTACATTCTGGGAAAATTGAGTCATTTGAATCGTCCTGAGAGTTGGGAATTAATGAAAATGTTGTCCTTTTATTCTACATAGATTGAAATGTTTGTCTAACCAATCCAATAGAGTTCTTCAGCCTCAAGGCAAAAGGGTCGAGAGTTTTGGGCCATTCAAATACTTCTATTCAATTCAATTCGTTTCATGCTTTCATATCCTTGCATTTTCAGTCCTAGATACTGTTTCAAGAGAGTTATTTTATTTACACAACACCATCGTCGTCGGTCGTGTCCACTCATTAAGAGTATCCATTGAATTGGTATTTTAATCTCATCTCATCTCCACTCCAGACTTCCAGGATGTAAGTAGATAAATTTGTCTACTGTTCAGTTGTACTAGTTAGTTATTTTATGAGGAAAGATGGTCTTTTAGGATTGTCTGCAGGATGAGAAATTTCAGGGCATCTCTTATAAAAAATTTGATATATTTCACATATTAAACAAAGTTGAAGTTCTAATATATGAAATTGAAACAATACTATATTAAAATATTGTAAGTAATTGTGATGATAGTTTCTATCTCAAAATGTCTTCTTGAAAAAAGAAACTACTTTTATGGAAATAATCTTCCATAAGAACAATATTCTGAAAATCCAAGAAGTATCAAATATTTCTCAAGTGCACTTAATTCCCAATTCAATGCCCATTGTCCTATTTGAACAATTGCTAACAAACCATATCTTTTGATTAAAGAATGTATCTTTTCTACTAAATAGTCCTTTTAAACAATTAAAATTGAAAAGTCGAAGTTATTTGGTCGGGTCTAACTTTTGTGCAATAAAGTCAGAAAATTTGCCAAATTGCCAAGGAAAATGACATCCTTTTTGAACAGGATAGATAACTCTGTTGTAGTTTTAAGGATTATTATCTTAAATTGGTTTTAAGGGTAAATTAATTTTCATGTAATGCCATTTACAATTATTCTCATCACGATGGAACGACCTGATGAAAAACATTATATACATATATTTTATATACGTATTAGAGTGGTTCAGCTTTTTTAAAAATATGTAAATTGCAATAATTTTATTATTCTATAAAACAATAATTTTTGTGATAGTTTTTCAAAATTGTTATCAATGTGAAAATGCAAAAAAATTAAAAATTTTTTAATTATATGTAAGAATCGGGGATTACCTAAGTAATTAACTAGTTTCATACAAAATTTTAGTTATTTGCGTGAATTACATAATTTACGGACGTAAATTATATGTAACTTACGAAAGTAATTAACTAAATACTTCGCTTTGCGCATCCATGATAAGAATCATGAATCCTTATATCACTAAAATAGTAAAACAAAACTTACTTTAGCTGGAATCAGGGATGGGAACTGTCTGTAATTTACAATTTTACGTAATTAAGTCATTCTATACAACATATCAGTTATTTATGTAAATTTCGTAATTTACGTATGAAAAATAAATGTAAATTATGTAAGTGAATAACTAGATACTTGCTTTGCCCATCTATGCTGGAGTCAGAAATTTCATATGATAATAGCACATGATCAATCAAAAAGTCTTAGAATGACTTTTTTGATCATATTATTAAGGAATTAATAAATTTTATTATAATATTACCACATGATACTGCAGTTCTAGATGAGACATTTTTTTCCTTCGATATTTTTCACATGCCGTTCCAAACTCAAATGCCTGGTCTAGGATCTTTTTAACTGTATCTTGATGATTATATCAAGTTCCAAGTTCATCAAGTTCATGGCTTCTCTCACTTAGAAAAGGGCAAGGGGAACACTTATCATGGAAAGAATGGAAAGAGAATGAATACACTCCATTCTTCCCTGAATCAAGCTGATGGTTCGTTATGCACCCACAGAAAAAAGTTGTTGAAATTCCAAAAATCCTACTTTGAACCCCCCCCCCCCCCCCCCCCCCCCCCCCCCCCC
>HF733774.1:5490-15640 GCA_000341915.2 Megaselia scalaris
CTCTCATAAATAAAATTTTCCTCCAAAATTATTTTTTTTAGTTAAATGGATATTTTCAAGAATTATAGAATTGTAGGTGGCGACCAATTTAAATCAATTTCTGTTTTATGTACTATTACCCTCTAACCCTGGACAAGTACCTGAAGTACGTAAACAGCAAAGCTATAAAAGAAGAGGTTTGCTGTTTACGTACTTCAGATACTTGTCCAGGGCTAGAGAAAAAAATTAATATTGTTTTCTATTAAAAATATAGCTGGCTTTTATAACAATAATGAGGCCAACCGGAGATTGTTATTTGAAGGATATTATATTTTCAAGACTTTTATATTTCTTTTCTTTCAGAAAGCTTTTTATAATATAGCTGTCCATTATATCTCTAATTAGCCAACCGGAGATTCTTATTTGCTTGATATGATTTTCATGAAAAAGTTTATATATTCAAGAATTTTTTGTAAATTTTTGTCAACTTTGAGCTATAAAATGCGAGAAAGATTAAAAAAATCCAAGTTCCAATAACTGGTTCTATCAATTTCTATCTTTTAATTACTTAACATAACATACAACCCTGAACAAACACCTGAAGTACATAAACTGCATAACTCTTCTCCCATAATAAAGTTTTTCCTCACATTTTCTTAATAAATGTGTGTCCTTGTGTTCTCAAATAAAACAGAGCTAATAAACGTAAAAGTTTTCTTTCACTTCGTCCTTGTTTATCATAAGAGCTAATAAACTTATTATCTATCAAATAAACTTACTCTTAAAATTTTAAGTGCTTCTTCACAGACTGGCATTCCTCTAGATTCGAAAACTTCTATACAGCCCAAATACTTCACAGCAAACGAACACGTATTGGACCGCACTGCTTGTTCATCAGCACCCCACTGATGTGGCTTTGATGACTCAGGTACTCGATCCCTTTTCCTTCTGAAGGAATCTCGAAAGATCTGCGAAGTCGTTCCATTTTCTTTGGTGATTTTTTACTACTAAAACGGAATGATGCGGCTTTCTGTGAACAGATTTTAGATATTGTTTTTATTAGAACATTTGTATATTATATTTATAAAGCTATTGTCTGTAAATACTGAAGGATATAAAAATTATACCAAACGAACCATTACTCCCAATTTATAGTCTCTAAATTTTAAAACCCTCTTAAAAACCCAATTTTCCACAAAGTATTAATAAAACATAAATACAATATTTAAATTTCCTTGAAAAAGAAGGAACCCCAATAAGAATATTCAAGTGATTCAAGTTCTGGATCCTTACCGAATTTTTAACATCCCCAAATTTGCCTCCACGTGTGAATCCTCTTTCCAGAGGTTCGTGAGTATGTGACGATGAGTTTCCCATGATTTTGTGAAATTTTATTTTTATTGATTTCAACATTTGAATGAAGAAAATATAAAAGTTTATAAATTTTCTTCAAAAAAATAATATTTTCTGTTTTATTTATATTTCTTTTCCGTTGTTTATATTTATTTGCATTTTCTGGTATCCTGAAAAATAATATTTTTTTTTAAATTAAAATAAATTTCAATGAAAATTGTTCCAAATCAAATCGATTGTTCTATAAATTTGCATTCCATAAAAGGCTGGGTTATTTCAAATATTTCAATTAATTCAATTAACTTTGGATGCGATCGCTGTTCGTTTATTTAATTTATTATTTCCAGAGCTGTGAAGTGTATGTGTCTTATGAGTTTTTTATATATATTTTTTCTTCAATCAAATTGATTGGGATTTATTCGATAAGGTGCTTCCCGGTTGGAGAACGTGCGGGGGTTGCAACACTCAGAATATTAATTTTGGTATACATTTCAAAATGTTTGTCGGTAATTGTACAATTCTAGCGAGATTCGAACCTGGGATTTGAAGAATGATAGATAATAAACTAAGTTATGGGAAATAGGAAGACAAATTATAAAATGGTTGTCGGTAAATGTACAATTCTAGCGAGATTGAACTTGGAATCTGAAGAATTCTAGACAATAAATTATAAAACATTTGTTCTAGCGAGATTTTAACTTAGAATCTTAAGACTGTTAGTCAAGAAGACTATCAACTCACAAATTTCTATCGAGAATAGCAACTTTTATTAATAAATTTATTTAAACAAAAAATATTAGAAGAAAATGTGAATTTCAGCGAATTTCTAATCTGAACGTAGTATAGACATTTATAGAAGCTTAACTCCTTGGGCGAAGACTAGCGCCAGATAATTTGAAAAGTTTTGTTTTTTCTTTTAGAAAATGTTTTATAATAAAGCTAGCCATTACTCAAATGGGACCAACCGGAATTATCTTCATAATGTAGTTGACCATTTTATAATTAGGCCAACTGGAAATCCTCACTTAGCATTAGCTTAGCAGGGTATGATTCTCACAGAAAAAATAATTTGTCAATGAACACTAATTAAAATCAGTGCTTGGGATTGAGCTGAGACTAGTGCTAGATAATTTGAACTACTAATTTTTTTTCTTTACAAAGATGCTTCATAATAAAACTATTCATTGCAACAATGAGGCTTACCGGAATTATATTTATAATGTAGTTGACCACTTCTTTAATTAGGTCAACCGGAATCCCTTGTTTAGCAGTATATGATTTTCATAGAAAAAAATAATACCTCAATGAAAACTGAATAAAAATTATTATTTATCAAAAACAAAATATTATCGGGAAAATAATTCCTCGTTCTTTCGTCTTAAAAAGATGTTTCATAATAAAGCTAGTCATTGTACAAGTGAGGGTAACCGGAATTATCATCATAATGTAGTTGGCCACTGCTTTCATTGGGTCAACCGGAAGTCCTCATTTAGTATGATATCATTTTCACAGAAAAAACTGAATATATCAATAGAAACTTATTCAAAATTATTATTTCTTTTAAAAAGATATGTTTCCATCAACCAATACGAATAAATTTTGAAAAGTTTAGTTTTCAAAATACATTTTTTACTATTTATAATAATAAAATTATTTTTTGTAATTAACGAACCTTTCTCTCAGTACATGGAGAACAATGGGTGTCATTGCTGTGGAATGTTTTTATTTTACTTTTTATTTTAATTGACTTGTAATGAAGGTGTGGATTGATGATTCAAAGGACTTGAGCAAATAAATAAAAGTATCTGTTTTCGTACAATGAATTACAAAATTGTTTCATTGGCTGAAATTAAACAGAAATAGCTTTTATGGAACTATTTTACGCCATCCAAGTAAACTTATAGAGTAAAAGGAATTTCAATTGTGTAATATAGAAATTCTTGTACTGGTTTTACTTTTTATATATTTCTGATAATATCGATTTCTTGTTTTACTTTTAATTTGAAATTGTAGAAAAAAATCTAATTGAAATTTACTTCAATTACCCTCCAATTAAAAAAAAACTACATCTTAAAAAGTAAAAACTTCCCCCTATAAGAAAATGTTCACACGATCAAATGAATACACCATTGCTAATTAGCCAAAGAAGGGTGTGATTATTATTTTAAAAAAAAATGTCCTGGAATTCTAAGAAGGATGTAAAAGAATCTGCCGAATTCAAATGACCAGATTTTCTGCTACATCATACAAAACAGAATTTCCTGCGTATCCACATGCCACATATTGATCCTTTATAGATAGATAAATTATCAAGGACCTTTTGTACAGCTCTGCTAGGTCTGCGAAGGAACACAAACAAACGACAGATGTTTTCTTTAATACACTCAAGGAATCGCTTGCTGCCTGCCAAAAAGGTATATTCAAATGCCATAGTACCTTTGTAGAAAGGAAGCAGATGGCAAGATGTGAGGATAGAACAAACACATTGAAACACTCTTCTACAAACACCAAGATGCATATCCGTAAAGGAAAACAGGATATAGAGGGTTGTACGATGAAGTCGTTGTACGTAGTCGAGCTGTTTTTTTTTTTTATAAACGAGGAAATATTTAAATTCCATTTAAAAAACGGAGAGGAGAAGTATAAAAAACTAATTTCATATAAAAAACCTACCGTGTAAAATTGAATGAAATTTTCTCACGGTCTGAGGATTTTCCAACTCCCTTTTTTTGAACCTGCCATGGAAAGGATTCACTTTACTGCTTTCAATGGGAATATATTTTTTTCTCTAAGTTCAGCACTTTCTATAATTATATTTAAGAAAGCAGCTCAAAGATTTTTGTGATTGTTGGACTGTAATTAAACGCTTCCTTTTGTAAATAATGAATTTTAAAAGGGCTTTTAGAAAGGAGATGCTTTTTAGATAATTGCAGGGTTTTGTTCGTGGTTTTTTTTACTTGCAGGTCTTTAGAGAGGCTTTTTTATAGTTTATGATTTTTAGAAGATTATTTTTTATTTCGAGAATGATAAAATCATTTTAATTGCATTAAAACTATAAGAATTTTGTTTGATGATTTTATTACATTAAAAAATGTTCCTAAAGCTAAGTTGGCTATTGTACAAATGAGGCCAATCGGAAAAAAAAGTTTCATAATGTAGCTGGCCTCATCATAATTAGGTCAACCGGAAATGCTAATTTAGTAGGATATGATTTTCAATGTTTTTTTAATGGGAATCATATACATGATAACTTTATTTATAGGTATAACGCACTTGTTCATAGTTGTGAAATATATAATAAAATATTTGTGGATTTCACATATGTATATAAGATCTATAATTTAAATTTTGAACTATATGAAATATAAGTATGAGGTATATATTTATTGATGTCACATTTATATGCATTATATACAAAAAAAAATTCATATTTTCTTAAAGAAACTTCATTTACTTTCTAAAATATAAGAAATCTAAAATAATACAATTATTTAACAAAATATTTAAAATGCAAATTAAATAAAATATTTATTTGTGTGAAAAAAAACATAATTTCATAAAATCCTTAAAGAATATAATTTAAAAACAATACATTTATTATATTTATACCAAATAATATAAATTAATATAAATAAAACCAACCATTCAATAAAAAACCTTTAACAAACTTCATAAAACTGCAACATTGCACAAATTAATTCTACCATTAGTTAAATAATAAAACTATAATTATAGTTAATCATCCTCAAAAATAATTACATCATTAAATCTTCAGTTAAACAAAAAAATCTAATTACTAATTAATTGATTACCAGCCATGTTGAATTGGAATTACATCAATGTGCGATAAGAAGCTTTTCATTGAGGAACGACACTCTTTGGAAAATAAAGTAATTAAACTTTTACAATCAAATTAAAAGTTTTTCCTTGTATACTTTAGATTTTGCCTTGAAAAATTCTATATTTTATATATATAATTCTATATTTTATATATAAAACTAACCTACCTCAACAAAAGATCATAGTTTCATATTACTATATTCTTGCCCTATAAATGTTCGAGTATACCTCTTGGAAATTGAAATTATTTTTTCTCTTTAGATTCTTTTCTATACACTTTAAGAAATATAGAAATTATTAAATTTCAAGAGATTTTAGAATTGTGTTTCAAAATTTAAGTTTATGATTTCAAATATTTAATTTTGTGATATTTTTTATTTTTGTGAGTAATTGAATTATATTTTAAATAATAATTTCATTCAAAAAGTAATTAAATTTCTTTTATTGATTAACCTGGTCATTTCACGAATGAGCCCAACGGGAGAAATCTTTACATATTGTTGGTCATGGCGTTACAGAGGTCAACCGGAAAACGTATATTTAAGAAAATACTTTGAATTACTCAAAAACTTTATATCAATTAGCTAAATATGTAACATTTATAATTATGAACATAAATCTGATATAAAAAAGCCTGTAGTGATTGAGCCAATGAGCCCAACGGGAAGATTTTTTAAAAATTAAATTTTTTTCTTGTTAATTTTTGTTGTTGTTTTTTATAATATTTTTGAAATATAAAAAAACCTTCATGAATGCTATTAATATAGATCTCATTAATATAATATGCTTGTAGTCATTGTAGCAATGAGTCTAACGGTAAAAATCTTCACAATGTAGCTAGCTGGCCGCTACACCATTGAGGTCAACGGGAAAACCTTATTAAAAAATAAGGATTACTCACTGAGAGAAGTGATTCTGGGTCCCCCCCCCCAGTGAGTAAAGTTAGTCACTTAGTTATTGTCTTAATGGCGGGTTGGTTGTAATACTCATACTTTTTTATGTTTTCTGAATCTTCTTTTTCAATGTTTATATATATTTTTTCGTAAGCATTACATCAATACCTTCCAAGGAGTTACTTAAATTTATTATTCAATGATTGAGGGTAATTGAAGTTTAATAAAATAAACAATACTTGAAATTAAAATTCGAACCATGTACCACGTAAATATTGCAGAAATTCTGGGACAAGCTATCTCAAAGCAATTTTCAGTTCATCTACAGACAGGCATTTTTCATATTTCACGATGATCTATCTATCTGAGAACCGTTTATGAATAAAAAATAAAAATAATTTACACTTCAAAGCCTCATCCATTTCAAAATGTCATTCAAGCAGGAAATTTAAAACCTTTCAATGTTCATAGACTGGACTTTATGTGCTCGTTCCAACAGCTCGTTCACCTCAAAGAGTTTTTAATTGAAACTCTATGAAAAATGATTCACCATCAGAAAACTCTTCCCACAAACCTGCCTGTGTATATCAAAATAAAAATTCATTGTAAAATTTTAATTTATTCATCTAACATATGAGTCACAGTGATTTTCGCGAGTTTGTTTAAACAAATAAGAAATTTCTTAATATTTGAATATTTATAATTTCCTATAAAATTAAATTTAAATAAATGAAATTAAAATTCTTAGTAAAGATCAAAGGATAGGCATTTATTTTAATACTTTTTATTATAAAACTGCTTATCAAATCGCAATGCAGAGTCATATAAAAATATATACTAAAAGTAAAAAACGATAAAGTTAATCCTTAGAAAATCGTAAAGTTTATGATGTTTCTGGGATCGTTGATCGTTTACATTCACGTGGGAAGCTTACTAGTTTACTTTGATAGTTTCGCGTGCTTCTGGTTTAATGACTTTATAAAAACTTCAAGGATAGAATTTCTGATGAACCATCCATTTGAAGGGTTCTTGTATATGAGTTATCTTGTTTATTTTGAATTGATTGGAATTCTTTCTAAGAATTTGCTATAAATATTTGATTATATAAACATTTCCTATATTCGAAAAACATTTTGTGTATAATAAGAAAATACTTAAAATTATACTCAATATTTGAGTGACATCAAATTAAATGTTTGTTAAATTTCAACGAAATACAGCTTTGTATTTCAAATATAAAATTTAGAAATAAATATTATCAAAAATTGCATTTCAATCAAGCAATAGAAAGAGTTAAATCTTACGAAATTGTAAAAAAAATGCGGCTAGAGGGACCAAATTTGAGTACTTTTTTAATATTCGAATAAAAACATTCTAAATAAATTCAAAGCATTATTTAATTCTTGTTCACTATTCAATCCATATTGATTATATAAAGAAAATTCTACATTAGAAATAAAATTTGTGTAATAAGAAAGAATTTTTACTCAATATTTGAGTGAAAAAAAATAGTTTTTATTAAATTTCAGGAAAATGTTGCTTTGTATTTGAAGAATGTGACTGGAGTGATCAAATTTAAGTTCTTTTTCATATTCGAACAATCCATATTGATTGAATAAAAAAAATCACGTTGAAAATAAATTTTGTATAATAAAAAAAATACTCAAAATTTCACTCAATATTTGAGTGACAAAAAAACATATTTTTGGTTAAAATTCAAGGAAATTTAACATCACAGTAAAAATTTGTAAACTGGAAAAGCATATTATACAAATTACATTTCAATCAAACAGCTAAATCCAACAAAATGAAAAAAAAATGCGGCTGGAGGGACCAAATTTGAGTACTTTTTTAAAATATTCAAACAAAACATTCTAAATAAATTCAAAATATATATTCTATAATTCTCCTCCCAAATTCATTACTATCAATAATACTTGAATCCATTCGATGAATATTTTCGACCCTGACAGCAAATGTTAACTGCCACTCAAAAATGTTGCACTCAAAATGTATCCTTTTGGGTTTACCTTGCATGCAAAGCAAATTGTTATTGAAAAGGACTTTTATTCAATTCGTCAATTTTAGAAATCCTTGATTGCTTTATTTGAAATGTTTTTTTTTATAATTAAAAGAAAATAAATTTGGATTTCTAAGAATAAGATAAAAGTTCTCCACAAAGTAGATAATTGAATTTCTCGAATAAATTTGTAGACATTTGCGAGGGTCAAGCTTAATTCGTTTTTATTGTCAAGATGTTG
Source organism: Megaselia scalaris (assembly GCA_000341915.2). NCBI lineage: Eukaryota > Metazoa > Arthropoda > Insecta > Diptera > Phoridae > Megaselia > Megaselia scalaris. The sequence continues at coordinate 13,817 of HF733774.1, forward strand.
TCACTTTCTCTTGTTAATCATTAAATTTCCTAATTTTCTTGGGAAAAATAGAACAAGATAATGAAATTATAGAAGTTTCTTTCCACTAATTTTGTAATTTGGGTGTGAATGAAGAGTACACAGAAAAATTATCGAGTATAATTTATCATCTGGTTTTGGAATTTGAAATGAGTCATTATAAAGCACGGTTTTTAAGTTATTTTGATAGTAATTAAATGTGAAGCTTTATTTTTCCGGGTATTTATTGTCTTTGTGATTCATTTGTAATTAATGGTTGATGAGAGTAATTGTAAGATAATTTTAGTATTTTGATTTGTTTTTTGAGAAATTATTATTTTTACTTTCAAGTCGGCTATGGGTTTCTAGATTCAAATTTCTTACTATGTGACAAACATCTATGATCAGCTGATTTATTTTCAGTCAAATTTTACTATTGACTCAAGTAAAATTAGCTTCCCCCACTGTTTTAATGATCAAATTTTAGATTTTAGATGAAACATGTCAGCTGGAAAATCAGTATTTGAAATTTAACAATAGTTAATAAAAAAAATCAAATCAAATTAGCTTTACCCACTATTTTAATGGAAAAATTTTAGATCAGCTGGAAAGACAGCTGATTTTTTACTTTTCAATAAATTATGTTAGTTTCTATGTAGATTTTGAATAGTATTCGAATAAAAGCTTATAAAACCAAATGAGCATCACCAACAACATTATATTACATAAATATTAATACTTAAAATATATAACCGTCGAGAGTAATAACCACTTCACTTTCGAATCCTGGTAGCCCACGCTCCCAGTTACCATAAAAATACTATTTCTAATTATAAATAAAACCTCATCAACATTACAACATTGGAAACCAAAAGGAAACTTGAATCCACCTGATTTCTACCAAATACCAACCATTCCATTTCAATAATTGTGACGGCTGCTGCTGGAGCTATAGCTGGAACTGGAATCAAACCAAAAATGTACCCAACAAACATAGCAGCCAGGCACGAGAAGAAAAGAGAGAAAAAAAGTGATAATAAACAAACTAGTTTTAGAAAAGACAGCTTTTGTTTTCAAATGAAATATGCATCAAAATTCACTGAAACACGTTCTTGTTTCTCTTTCGCTTTGGTAACAATGCATCCGCCGTTCTACCAACTCTGGCTATAACAATAAAATTACGTTATTACTCATACGCATATAAAGCCGCGCATATTTTATATATTTCATGAATACCCATCAGCCCGTAACCTAAAACTGTCCACAGTTTTGTTTTAATGTTTGGGTCACACAAAATGAAAAATTGATTTCATGGTTCCATTCTATGTAGATTCTCCAACCAAACGATAAACGTTTCCAGAATCCAGTACCAGTTTTTTGTGTACATGTGTCAGCACAAAGTACAAGAATCTGATCCCAAAAGGTCAATCACCGTTCTTTTATATTTTGTTTATTCGTTATTTATAAGCGTTATAACCTAAAATAACGGTTTAACCTCTTTTTTGGTACTTTTGTATTTGGTATGGCTTCTGGTAACAGGGTGGTGGATAGATTTTGGTGCCTTGGGTTTGGAGCTTTTTTGTGTTACCTATTTTTATTGGATGGAAGTAAATGACGGTTGTGACGTCTTGTTCTCATAAGATATATATTTTAAGTTTAAATCTCAATAATATGAAATTATTACTTTTTTAAGTTAAAAAAAATTTTTAAGTTAAAAATTACTTAAAAATTATTACCCTTTGAAACTAAAAACTATATTTTCATTAAATACTTTCGGGGGGAGTACCCCCCATATTTTGAAAGCCATTAAGCCGTTTTAATATATCC
>HF733774.1:15700-31984 GCA_000341915.2 Megaselia scalaris
CCCCCCCCCCCCCCCCCCCCCCCCCCCCCCCCCCCCCCCCCCTATTTAGAATAGAAAATAAGTTTATTTCAGTTTTTCTTCTCTTTGGATGATTTTTTTCAATTACGTTATAGCCCAAAAAATAGTTATAGTTAATAATTATTACACTATTATGAATATGAGATCTATATCTTTATTATACATGTGAAATATTTACCCGCAATATATAAAGCTTTTGAGTAAATCAATGTATTCTCACAAATGGATTTCCGATTGACCTCATTAGTGCAGTGGCCAGCTACATTGTGAAGATTTGTCCGGTTGGGCTCATTGATACAATAACCAGCTTCACTATGAAGAATATGAAAATTTTATTTTTTTTTTTTTGAAGATTTTGAAAATATTATTTTTGTAGCTGATTTTTAAGAATAATTAAAACATACAATTATGTTCTACATGTGCATGTATATGAGATCTGTATTCTTAGTAAGAATGTAAAATATTTATCCGTGTCATACATATTTAAATAAATCAACGTATTCTCACAAATGGTTTTCCGATTGACCTCATTAGTGCAGTGACCAGCTACATTGTGAAGATTTGTCCGGTTGGGCTCACTGATACAATTACCAGCTCCACTTTTTATAGCTTATTTAAAAAAAATTAAGACATAAAATACTAAAACAATGGAGATTTACCGACAATCAGTCAACTACTTTCTACAAAATGCCTATTATCAGAAGAAAAAACTAATTAAAAATATATAAAATAAAAATTAAGTTGTAAAACGAGGAAATTTATTTGTCATTTCTTTTAATCACCCTATAAAAATATTGAAAACCAGAAAAAGAAAATCGAATATAATATAAAATATGAAACAACATATTTTAATGACAATTTGATTTTTTATTTTCAGTTAAAGTCCGCAAGTAGCTCCAATTTCCGGAGTAAATTGACAATATAACGTGTCACTAACGCTTTTAAATTTCTTGAACACATTCATTGTGTCTTCTTCTATTTTAGTACGAATAATAGTTACATTAAGCACGCAATTGGTTGATTTTGAGAGGTAAACATTTTCCTGTTATGTCTGCTGTTCACGTTTTGGGCGAGGTTTCCATTGTTTCCAGTTCCAGAAATGAAAGATAAACATAATGACCGCTTAAGACGTAAATTTTGATTGACGGAATTCTTGAGCTATTGTTTGAGATTTACAATAGAATAGATTTTAGTGATTTTTTTTTTCAAGTTTTGTTGGTAAATGAATATTTTTCTATGTGTAACTAAAAAGTTAATATTCCATTACACCCAACCTTTTCGCGCTCTAAAAACAAAAGTAATATTTTCATCCACCAATAACCCATAAATCCTTGCTGCATCACCAAAGATCCGTGTGAAAAATTATAGAATCCTTGCATTCCTTATGAATTTCACACAACTTGACCTATAAAACTTGAGAAATACTATGCTGCTGGTGAATAACAAATTCTGCTTAGACAAGCGAAGAAACCAAGAATAAGAACCAATCCAAGGAAGAAATCGTTTCCCCATTGTTTCATATTTCTTAGAGGGTTGTTTTGTATTTCTACTTTTTTTTTCTTTAGTATTTTAGAATTTTAATAAATGCAATTCCATTCGAGCGTAAACGAAAATGAAAAAAGAACCCTTCTGAAGGATTCTTTGAGCTGCTTTCCTTCTCTATACCTTTTGAATGGTAATTGTAAAGTCGAAGAAGATTTAATGAAATTTTGGATTGTATTCTACCTAATTGCAATTTCTAAGATGAGAACGAAATTGCATTGATGGTACTGAGTGAAGAGATTTTTTGATAGATGTATATTACATTTTCATTTAAATTTTAAATTTTTCCAATAATAATAGTTTTTATAAAGAAAATTTTATATCCTGCAAATTAAATTTTCCCGTTGACCTCATTGGTGCAGTTGCCAGCTAAATTGTGAAGGTTTTATGAGGAAGGTTTTAAAGGTTCATATGAGGACCCAGAAGATACTTTCTTTCATTAATTCAAATACTGTTTTTATCAGCACTCAGAGAAGTGATTTGGTATGTCACCCCCCCCCCCTAACTTGATGAAAGTCAACTTTGAACGCTGGAACTCAGTATGGACAAAAATGTATGGATTACCGACAAGACCCAAATTATAAATTAAAAAAAACTATTACAAAAAAAATAAATGTGAAATATATTAAAAGTGAATTTAAATCCAAGCAATAATAAAATTATTACAACATTAGGAACAACAAAACTTTAAACAAATATTGATAAAATAGATTTTGAATGTGAAAGGTTTTGAACTAATGAATTTGAATAAAAAAAAGTTGTGTAAATATTATTTAAAAATAATTTCAAAATCTTCAATGCTCATTTTATTATTTGTACATGAGTTATGTGCTTAAAAAACTCTAATTTCTTATTTTTAAATAATATTTATTTTTCAAGTAATGGAAGCTATTGAAGTTAAAATGTTCATGTTTCTCTATATTATTAAAATGCTTTTTAATTAGAAATATAAGAACTGGGCTCAAAATACATGTTAGAATGAAAAAATACACAATTTACAGATGCATAAGACGAATTCTCCCATTCCTGAAAAGCAGACTGCACATTCCTGCTGATGAGTAAGAGAGGTAAGAAGAATATACAATCAATTGGATTAAACAAATACTCATGAAAACTGCATAATTGTGTGAGTGTGGTGAGAGAGAGAGAGCGAAGACCAAAACTGGTCTAAACAATTTATACCATTTCAAATATTTATATTTTTTCTTGTTAATTGTATCTGTTAGATCGTTGTTTATGCTGATTGTTTATATTCTTTTTATAGATAATTATAATTAAAATCAAGATTTTTTGACAGGTGTCATATTTGAAAGCACTTTCCTTCATTTCAATATGATTTGTAATGTCTTTGTCAATTTTCTTGTATGTATCTATTATCTGTCAACTTCTTATCTAATCTGAAGTTATATTTGAGTGTTTTTTTTTGCAAAATTGAGTGCTTCTGTTTCTTGTAAAAAAAATGTTTAATAATTTTAACGGTTTTCCAAGTAAAACTGAAGTGAAAAATTGTGGATATTTTAAATAAGTTGCTTGATATTTTTTGGGAGTTTTTGAGAAATATTTTCCAAATGCTTGGAATTTTGAGAAAAACTTCAAAATGCTTGATTTATTTAAGGAATGGAAGTGCTGCATATATTAATTCTAATATGAAATGTTTTCTTCTTGTAAGTGTATGATTACTTATGTAATTTACACGTAATTGAATGATTTACGTAGTTTACGTTAATTTACATCCACATCTGTGTAGGAAATAGTTAATAATATACATAAGATATACTTGTAAATTACATAATTTACGGACAATGTTAATATTATGCTTGAAAAACATGAAAAGTAGGAGAGATGTGTGCAAGCTGGCATATCGTTCACACTGAGAGTATAGACTTTTTAAGAACATAGTGTTAGAAATATGGTTTTTTGCTTCTATATTTTAAACTAGCTGACTCGAAAAAATTAAATGTTAAAATATGTTTTTGTTACCCCTTTTCGAACACTTGAGAGTTACCGAATATTTTTTTCATTTTAAAATCATATAATCTTCTAAAATATTAGAATTTCATAGATTTTAATTTTTTTTTATATTTTAAATACATCGATGAAAAAAAGCAAACCCCCCCCCCCAATGAGAGTAGCTAAAAGCTCTAAGACGTCTCCAGAATTACTATCTATCATTTTTAGCTTGAAATTAAAAACAAAAATTTTGAACTTTGAAAAATTACAATTATATCTAAAAATTACCATTATATCTAAATCTTCAGAGTTTTCTCTTCTTATTGAAAAAAAATCTCTTAAAACCATTGAGAGTAGCAGCTCGAATTAACAGTTTTCTCTTTTTGAGAAAAATTTTCTCTTAAAAACAATAAGAGTACCTAAAAGCTCTAAAACGTCTCCAGAATTACTATCAATCATGTTAAACTTGAAATTAAAAACAATAATACATAATACTAAAAACTTGTAACTAACACCAAAAACACACCCACCATGAAGCCTTAAACATTCTCTAGCCTCTAGCTAAATACCCAAATGCCCCACTTAATACAAACTCATATCATAATTGAATATTCTTCACGTCTGTACGATGGGCACTTGAAAACAAACCAATTTTCATAATTAATAACAGAGGAATCTCAATTTCATATCGTGCTTTTTGTAATTAAGGGGTGTGTGAACAATATGGATGCTTGAATCTGATTTTTTTAGAGAAAAATTAATAAAAATTAGTCTGTTTTAGAGAAAAAATTAATAAAATAGTCTAACCTTTCAAAATAAGGCTAAAACTACTTAGTCTAATTTCAAATCAATTATATTTAAATTTAACGCTTCAGTAAATTTTGGTTTTTTATATACATAAGCTATAGACATTGTACACATAGACTTGATTTCCGTTCAAAAGTCTTATCAATAACTTTGCTCTCAAAAAATAAAAGTGAAAACTAGTAACTGCTAAGCAAATTCAGCAAACCACGTCTATTCTAATCACGTGAACTTGGCTTTTCATGGTAAAGTTCTTGGTTATCTTTGTTCCTATATATTTTTTTTTTAATTTTATTCGAAGGTCAATAATATTGATAGATACTATTTCGGGAAAATCTTATCTCTTCTAGCAGTTTTTTGGTTGGAAATTATCTGGAATTAGTTTTGTAAAATTTTGAAGTTGCACAAATAACATAGAGTGTAAAGAGCATCCGCTTTTTCATCGCTTTTGTCGCTTAGATAGGGATATCACTGATCGTGGACAGAATTAAAAAAAGAAAGAATATAGCAGATGAATACAGCAGATGGTCCAATAGAAAAGGATTCTATAAATTATTTGATAGAAAGATCCCAAACTTAATTTTTGATAAAAAAAAGATTTGAAAATAAAAAAAATATTGTATATAGCGAAGTCAGTGGGATTCAAACTTGCGATCGTCAGATCTGTATGTGAGAGCTCTAAGTTCTTCCAAAAATATTTGGTAGAAACTTTAATTTTTTCGTCAAACAACATTTTTGTGTAAAACATTTAGTAAAATAAAAAAAAATATTGTATATAGCGAAGTTGTTGGGATCCGAACTTGTGATCATCAGATCCGTAATCAGAAGGATTTTTTTATAAAAGACTTTTTTATTAGAGAATCAAACAGCTAAACCATGATATTTTCTTAGAATTTGTAGTTTCAAATTTAAATTTGTTATGAGATTAAAGTTAAACATTTATTCTGTTGTTTCTTTTAAAAATTGTTTATATATTTGGAATAAGCTTCTTCTCTACTGATGATTTCTAATATTAATTTAGTGTTTTCAATAGTATTAAGTACTTTCAAATAATTGATAGTAATTCCCATTTCTTTGAACTTCGCTATTCATGAAAAAAAATCTTGGTTCTTATCTTTTTCCTATAATTCTATTGCTCTTTAACGAAGGTCAATAATATTGATAGTAATAGATATTTTTTATAAAATCTTATCTTTTCTATACGTTTTTTAGTTGAAACTGTCAGTGGAATTAATTCAATGATTTATATAAATTTTAAGCTAAATTACATTAGTATAAAATAAATATATTTAAAGAGAAGAGTACATAAAATGATAATCTTACATATTGAACTATGTTAATTATAATAGAACTGTATGCGAATTTGATGTCATCCACAACTTATATATGTTGTGCACAAAAATATGTGTAGAAACAATATCTTGACAACATTTCTTATGTATATTATAATAGTAGATGATAAATGATGAAGGCGAATTTAGTTTCGAATTCAATCGTGTTTTGAAACTTTCGCCTGTTTTTGTAGTTCAAATTTGAAAATATATGGCGTTTTGAAATAATTCAATTTATATTCCGAAAAAAATATATTTCATAAAATAATAGTTTAAAAGAAATACTGATTTCCGGTTGACCTCATCAGGTCAAGTGGCCAACTATATTTTGAAAAATTTTCCGGTAAAACTAGTCACCTAATTCAATCATGTTTTCAATATTGTTCCTGTTTTTGTAGTTCAAAATTGTAAATCAAAAAATATGACATTTTGAAGTAATTCTACCTATTATGATTTCCGGTTGACCTCAATAGTACTGTGACCAGCAACATTTTGAAGATTTATCCAGTTAGCACCATTAGAAGACACCCACAATGGCATCCGAATCTTACAAATGTCGCATTTAATTCTGTGGAATACACAACAATCTTTATGAAAAATCCATATAATTTTCAATCCCCCCCCCCTTTTTTTCTATTTCTTCCCATGCTTTTTATATTTTATAAATATTAGTTTCAGTTTTTTATAAATTTAAATTTTATAGTTGTAATTATTTTAGTATTGTTTGGATTTAATTTAACTTTTATTATTAATGTAATATGTTGTTTTTATTTTTAGTTTTATATTTATAATTTAGGACTTGTGGGTAATCGCCCATTTTTGTGTGTTTTCTAAAAATATAAGTTATTATTTAATCTTCCATTACAAAAAAAAGTTTATTACACATGAAAAAACATATATTACATCTTTTATATATCATTATAAATCACTGTACCAAATTTGGAGTATCCTATGATCATTTTTGTGGATTTTATTGAGTTTTTTACATTATGTAATAAATGTTTAGTACATATCTTAAAAACATATATGACATTATTTGGCCTTTCTTATTATACACATTTGAACAAAAATTATAATTTCCTGCCTTAAATTTTGTGGATTTTTTTGAGTCTTTTACATATTGATTACACATATAAAATACCACAATCTGACACTTGATTTGGTACAATCTCTACCAAATTTCAGCTTTCTAGCTTCTGCCATGGGGATTTGTATTAATAGCAGAAAGACCTACAGACAGACGGACAAAAAAGGAAAAGGAAACATTTACTGACACAGAAATAGCTTCTTTGTAAAGTTTCGTACTCTAGAGGTCACCACCTTTCCAAAAAGGTACATATTGCATATAGTCAACATTTTGATGGAACCGCTGATCATAGGAGCAGGGAATCACCCACCATTCCAGAAATTCATTCCTTGCCCAATTTTACGATTCCTGAGACACCACCTTTTCAAAAAGGTATAGAAAGAGAGCATTACGTACAAAATTCAGGAGGAATAGCGAAAATTCATAGAAAATTGCAGCTTAACGTGACATTTTCTTCCGTAACTTTTTTTTTATAGAGAAAATAGGAAATTTATAATTTCCACTTATTGGTAGTAATTGATCTTTCAAATTTTTTACATATCAAATAATTTAAATTTCACAAAAAAAAAATTTAAAAAAATATTCTTTTCTAAAACCCGAAAATCCTTTCCCATTGACCGCAAAATTGTGTTGACCTGTTTCGATTCAATTCAAATTCAGAATTGTGCCAGATGTGTTAGAAGTCGAATTCCCAGCATGTGTTCCTTATTTAGAGCATACTTAATATAATAATCCTGTTTGCAAATCCACTGTCCCTATGACCTTTTTCCTGTGGTGTTTTTATCGATTCTTGGAACGAAGTGTGGATTGGATTAACTTTTCGGTAGATGGAGATTTTCTTGAATAATTTTCCTTCCAATGCATCTAAAAACTAGAATGTTTCGAAATGGCTTTGTTCTTGGTTTTATTTTTACTGACATTGTTATTTTCTATATTCTTTTTGTGGGAAAACTGATATAAAGGAACAAAAGCGCTACCATACATATATGTTTTACGATAAGTTTTTTTTTTCTTCAAAACTTTTACAATGGAAGGTTTTCCTTGGTTTTTATTACTTTGATTCTTTATTGCAATGTCATTTATTTGCAAGACATTTGCTAAAACATATCTTTCTTCTCAGAACGTTCTACTTTATATCAATCAAATTTACGTTTTCTTTCAATTTTCCATCTAAAGTTTCCCACAATATTTTAATCTTATCTTTCAGACATCTATCGAAAAAGTCAAGAACGGTACACGGAAAGAAATATTATTTATGTAACTATATATTTTTTATATATATTTATTACTTGTTACTAAAAAATTCGACCCAAATCACTTGAATGTTCTTATGAAGTAATAGAGTTTTATGTAAATGTTCTTATATCACTTACCCTGGTTCAGTTTTCAATGTAGATGGTTTCTGGCTCTAGATTGCATCCTGAAAAGAGATATTTTTATCCAGTTAGTCTTTTTGATGATTATTTAAATATCTTTTTAAGGGATAAATTGAAAAGATTGAGAGAAAGAAGCTGTTGGCTCTATAAATGTCATCCCTTTCAAAATGATAGTTATATACCTGAAGGAAATCTTTTATATTCAGATCATGGGAATTATGATATGGCTTCATCTTGACCGTTAACGGAAATTATTATATAATAAGATCTAGTCAGTAAACCTTCATTTACACTCAATTATCTAAAATTATATTAGCCCTATACTAGAGACAAAAAAATGCACTCCAAATTTTAAAAATTGAAAATTTTTCACATAATCTTTCCCTTCGACTTAACTTAAAAGAAAAGCATACGAAATATTCCTGAAAGATGGGCGATTTTCCAAAGATTCCAAATAGATTCGCAAATAGTTACTAAAAAAAGAATATGAAGTTGTATATCAAAAACATTTTAAAGAAGTATTTTAAAAAAAATCAAGAAAAATGTGTTTTTTAGTTTTTAATTGTGTTTATAAATTTTGAAAATTGATAGAGACTCAATCTCTTTAAAAATCGCCATCATCATAGTCATCATTGTCCTTATAAACAGTTGTTACAATCCTCTTGCAAATATGATAAGAAAAATAGGAGTGCGGGAGTCTCCCCCGTAATTCCATGACTTCCATCAAGTTATTTTTTCGAACAGTGGGTAAAGAACATAAGAGCTGTCATCGCTATCTACATCAATTTATACCCTCTCAGTGACTAGACACTCTAATACAAATTGAGAACCTTTCATATAGTGAGATACTCCCCCCCCCCTAACTAAATATTAAATTGAGGTTCGCTTTTAGTTTTCATGTCAAGTTTCTTTTTTTTAATTTTTCTAGAAAGGGATGAGAAATTTTTGTATTTAGCTTTTATTGTTAAACATTAATTTGAAATGTTCAAATGAAAATGAAATAGCACCTTTGCGTGATGAAATCGTAATGATATTTTTCAAGATTATGGTAATGTTCTTAGAGAAAATAAGTCAAGGTTTGTAAGAAAGCAAGAAGGTGAAGTTGTTTTCATTGAATGGCATATTTGTTTCAGATTTAAGAGAAATTTCTTAGTGACATGGCATGACAGGGGAGAACATGAAATTTAGCGACTTTTTTTTTTATTTTTAAGAGGTTCTCTTAGATAATGAATTCATAAGAGAAGTTCTTGTAATGGAATAATTGTGAAGAGAGGATTTCCAGAAAAGAGCTTTAAAGCGAAAAGAGAAGTTCTCAACATCTCATAGTCTTAAGACTGTCTGTAAATGTAAGAAAATATCAAAATATCGACTTGATCAAAATGTAATAAGAAAATGCAATTTACTGCGAATGATTCTCTGTTGATGCGAAAGAGTTTCTAGGCTCTCAAAATCTAAAAATTTAAAAGAGATAGTGGTTCCAATAGAATTTTAAAGTAATTAACTCTATTTTTTTTTTCAATTTTAAATTTCAAAATATCCGTGTGACAAGATTTTTGATTATTCTTCAATTGTAAGGAAACAGTTTGGACTTTTGTAGGTAGCGGAAGGTGATAGAAGTAAAATTTTGTTGATACAACAGAAATTATTTACTCCCAAAAGCTAGAAAACGATAAGAGAAAGTTACTTTGTATTTTGAAGTCATGTTTGTATTGCCATTGAAATTATTCGATTCCTTAGACAACATCATAAGAGAACATGAATGATGATTCTGTTGACTCTAAAGAGATTTTTATTTACTCTCAAGAGCTAGAAATTTATAAGAGAAAGTTATTTCAATAGAATTGAAAAGAGCAAATTTCGAACTTGTGTATGTAGTGTAGAACAATAGCGAAATTCGTTAATGACAATCAATGAGAGGCACTTGGAATGTAAGAGGAAATAGAATTTAGTAGGAATTCTCATTCTGTTGATACCAAAGAGATCATTTACTCTCAATAGAAAGAAAGAAATAAGAGAAATGATTTCAATAAAATCGTAAAGTAATAACTCCAAAAACTTTATAGTTTCTTAGATTCTTAAGACAACTTTATATTCTAAAGAGAATTACAAATGCGAAAGAGATGATGATGCTAAAGAGATCACTAAGAGCTAAAAAACATAAGAGAAAGTGAATTCTAAAGAAATTTACTCCAAACACTTTGTAATTTGTTTTCTAAAACAAGGTAACCACAAATCAAAACAAACTTTGCGTGTCATAGCAGTTACTAATAATAGTAAACTGATTTCCTATGACTCACATGGAAGTCCAAAATTGTTCCCCCGAAAAAAATCTATATATTTCTGCTGCACTAACTTTTTTCCACATAGTTTTTTTTGTAGTTTTTTGTTGCTAGTTCGAAGCAAAAGGTGAGAACCAGCTACATTAACACAGGTACGGTACAGGTATAGAACAAAAAACCAAGCAATCAAGCTAAATCGCAACATATAACCCAACCTTGATGGAATGCAAATCGTTTTTTCTTCTTTATATCCATTTTTTGTGATACTAACTTTTCTGAATGCTTTTTCTTATAGATTTTTTTTTTTCTTATTTGAGTATAAATTTTTTTCTGAAACAAATTCTTCTTGATAATCCACTCTGAGGCACTGTGTTTCACTTAGATCTCTTAGTTGCACTTTTTTGGCAGCAATTTTTTTTTCTTCTGATTTTTTTGTAAAATTAAAACTGAGCAAAAAATCACCAAAAACCGGAACGCGAATATTTTTTTGAATATTTTTTTTTTAAATTCTCTTAATTTTTTAAAATTATACCCGACCGAGAAGAGTAAACGGTGTTGAGCGGACGTTACGGAGACGCGAACAGAATGAATTCTATCAACAGTTCGTATTAGTGTGACCAGCTGGAGTTGGCTTGGTTAACCTAACCCTTGTTTCTTACATATCGCAATACTACAACACACATATACATTCACAATGGATCGTATCTCTCTCTACTTTATACCTTGATTATACACTCTCTGCACGCATACTATTGAATGTTGTTGTTCAATCAGTGATGGGAAGGTACACTGATAACATTTTGTAGACATTACTTTAAGAGGTATGTGTTTTTTTAAGTAATTAAAGAGGGTGACATAAAATAATTTTTACCTTTTGTAATAAAGGTTCTAGGAAAGGGTCTTTAAAGATATGTTACTTTGATTTGGTTTTGATTTTAGAATATTTTTGTAGGATTTTTTTGCATTTTATAATATTTTATTTAAAGAAGACACATTTTCTTATTTTATTTTCATTTACTTGACAAAAATTTTAATAATTTAAAATAATTTATTTACAAATCCTTAAAGTTGGTAAACAATATTTAAAAATATTGATTTTTTGTTGGTAATTGAAAATATGAAATTCTTAGAAAGGGTCTTTTAAAAATGTGTACTTTTGTATTTTTTTTTGGTTTCAATTTTAAAATTTGTTGTAGTATTTTTTTTTTTACTTTTTAATAAAATTTTTAATAATTTTTGTTCATTTACTTGACAACAAATTTAAGATATTTTAAAATGTTGTTTTTTTATATGCACATATCCTTAAAATTAGTAAAAAAAAATTTAAAAATATTCAAATATCATAACCAAAGCCTATGTAGAGTCATAATAGGAGTATGTCCTATAACAGAGCCTATGTAGATTCATGATGTGAGTATGTCCTATAAGGAGCGATGTGACTGGCCTGAAATTGCAGGGGCTATTTTGTTTAGTAGCCGAGCAAAGCGCTTTTCCAAAGTTCAAATCCCACTAGCGCCAAATGATTATTTTCGATAAATAGTTTAAAATTTTATAAATATTGTAAATGATTACTTCATTTTCCCGTCAAAAATAACGTTTAAATGTTTAGTATTTTTATCAGAGTTTTAACAATTATCACTGCAAATAAAAAATATCTAGTAAAAATGGAAAAATTGCTAAAAAAAATCACCGAAAAACCTTGTAAAGTCATATTATATTCATAAAAATTTTGAAAAGTTCTGATTTTAAACTTTTTCAATATAATTTACATTATATTATTGAAAAATAAATTGTATATTTACAATAAAATTGTAAAAGTCAACATTTTTCAATTATTTTTGAAAAAATATATTGCACGAAATAAACATTAATTTTCAAAAAAATCATTAAAATGTTTGTAATTTTCAAACAAGATGAAGTGAAATACATTTTCGGTAAGAATACGAAGAATATTTTTGGAGTGCGTGTTATTAAATGCTCTATATATATATAATGAACTATCAGCTTGATTTCCCCCCCCCCGTTAGTGATGTAACGTTCAAAACAAGTTATATTACAAATACCAGTAAAAAAATATTATTAACAAAAAGTTACTATCCTAAAATCCAAATATTTTACATTCATATAAATCTCAGTTATATAAGAGGATTTGCACGGATGTGGAAATATATTTCATGGAGCTTTTTTTCGAAGAAATACCAAGAATTGTTGACATATCTAAATTTTGAGAGACACGTATTTAGATAGGGAATGCAAACATTGCAGAACAAGATTTAAAGATTTGCAAAACTGTCTGGTTGAGATTTATTATAATATCAACATTTTTGACAAAAAAAAAATGTATAAAAACAAAGGCAAAACCAGATAAACATTTATAGAGAATTTTATCTCATTTTTTCATAGATACTATAATTTATTTATATTTAAATTGTAAACAAAGTTCGCTCGCTTTCTGCGTCAAACTTTTTTTTATGACAAACTTTACTTTTTTCGGGGGCTGCAGTTGGATTTACTAAATAAAATTAACTTCTTTTGATTAATACAGGTAATTGAAATGTACAATCTGATAACAGTCACATGATTCAGATGACTGTCAAGAATACTTTTGACATAAATCTCTAGGTTATTTGCTATAAATATCTGACACATCCGTGTTTAGTTTGGGAATAAAATTAATTCCGGGTAAAAGTTTATAGCACTTTAAAGCATTTCCCATCAATCACCACAGCCAATAGAATGACAATTAACTTCTCTCATCTCAGCTTTGATGGACACGAAGAACCTAATCAATCAATTTGCCTGACCATTGGCTATTTATGATGCACTTATGGAGTACGTTCTCATACTGTTACCCTTATAGTTTTAGATTGAATTTTATTTGATTTTATTGGAGGTAATTGGCGATTTTTAGAAAATTAATTTACTTTTTATTATATTTTTTGGGAAAACATTTTACTTTACATACTAAATGTTAAGGTTTGAATATCTGTGGTATATTTTTTGTTACATTTGTCTACAATGCCAACATTTTTCAAAATCCACATTTATTTCAAAATAGAAAAAAAAATCAATTTTATTGAAAGTCTGTTTTTCATGCTAAGGGTTAAGGTTTGAATCCCAGAGGTATCATTTTTTATATATATCGGTAGCTGGCATAATTTTTTTTTTAGAGCGATAGATATTTTAAAATTAACTTTTTCAATTTAAATAGTTAATTTAATTAAGAAAATAACATATTTGGATACATTTTCAGGAAATATTATTCGCATGCTTAAGATTAAGGGTTCAAATCTCACCGACTTCAATTTTTTTCTCATATTTTTTATTTTAGGAATCGATAGGTATTTTGAAATTAACTATTTCAATTTAGTTAGTTAATTAAGAACATAACATCTTTGGATACATTTTCAGGAAATATTATTTCCATGCTGAAGATTAAAGGTTCGAATCTCACATGCTTCAATTTTTTTACTTTCCTTACATTAAAAAAAAATATGTTTATTTCAATATAGAAACAAATCTAATTTTATTAAAAAAATGTACTTTAAAAATTTTATAAAAGTATAGAAAAGAATATATTCAATTACAATTTAAAAAAAATTTAAAATTATTTTGCATACGTCCAGATTTCAAATATCAGTAAAATCAATTATATTGAAAATATTAATGATTTTTTCGAAATTTTACTTTACATACAAAAGGTAAAGGTTTGAATCTTTTTTTTCTACATTTGGAAATATTGTTTGTATGCTTAAAATTAAGGGTTCGAATCTCACCGACTTCATATTTTAAGAATCGATAGATATTTTGAAATGAAAACTATTTCAATTTAGTTAGTTACTTAATTAAGAACTAACATATTTGGATAAATTTTCAAAAAAATATTATTTGCATGCTTAAGATTAAGGGTTCGAATCTCACCGACTTCAATTTTTTTACTTTTGTCAAATTTTGTTTTAAAAGCCTATTCTAACAAGCAAAAATGTGTTTCAAAGCCAATACAAACATTTTGAGAAAATGTGCATAACCCTGTGGCCAAAAGTGTACAATAATAATTTTGCATGCTTACGTCCAGAGTTCGAATCTCATTAAAATCAAAAAAACTTTTTATCAATAACAAGTATATTTTTTAGCCAATTAATCATTTCTGCTTGGATAAACTAACATTTCTCCCAAAGTGGAAGTTACCAACAACAAACAAAATAATGCGCATATCAAAATCTAATTTAAAAATACCAGTGCTGTCATCTTTTTTACAAAACAAAATATTATATACGTTCTTTAAAATGTTAAAAAGTTGTATAAAATTTACATAATTCTTCATTTACTTCCAACACCTCTACAAAAACGCAGTAAATGTATAAAAAAGAAATTAAACTAATACAAAAAGACCTAAAGTCTGACATGAAAAGCCCCAAGGTCAATAAAATTCGCATCGGTGGCTCCTAAAAGTCGCCATCTCGCTTCTCCAGAAGTTAATCTAAAAGTCTGACAACATTCTTATGCTAATTAGTTGCTGCTGCTGCAATAGAATCCTATAGAATTATCCGCGAACAAACCTATTCTAAATGAATAATTAATTATATTTTCAAAGGCAAATATAATTAAAAAGTTAAGAAAAAAAATTAAATTACAATTTCCTGGGAACAGAAACAAAGTCATAAAAAAAAGACTTGGAATTTTCTTGTTAAAGAATTTCTGTTCTTCATTTTAGTAGAAGGGAAACCACAGAACAGAAGAACAGAAACTATATATAAATACATTTGTCTGGCGGGTTTTAAAAGCTAAAACCGGTTCTGCTTCCACACAATCTAAGCTGGTATTGAAGTAAAGCTTTGAAATTCGGGTGAAACTGGATTGGTTTGATTTAAAAATAATAAATTTATACGAAATCTAAGAAATAAATAGATAAATAAATCACTATACAATTAACACATTTTTGTGTAAATATTCTAAAAATAAATAATTGAGCTGTTCTTTTTTCCCGGAACTGGGCTTCATTTTACTTCACAGTTCGTTGTCCAACAAATTTTCAGCAAATTATAGAGCTGGACCTTCCATTATATGCTTTGTTTTGAGATATATTATTTTCTAAACTATATTTATTTATATTTTTTTCTGAGAAATTTGAGGATCATAATTTATTATTCACTGAAAGTATTTTTTTGTTTGAAATAATAAGAAAGAGATTTTTGAGAAAGCAAATTTTGTTTGAGCTGGTGAAATTAGAAATGGTTGGCCTCATAGAGTACAATGATTATGATTGGATCGCACAATGTTTTTTTGTTTCCATTAAGTATAATGAAGTTAGTAACCTAGACTTTGTATACCATCATTAAGTGCAGTGATGGTGGGTTGGTTGATGGAAGAAGTTAGTCGTGTTTGGCTTCATGGAGTACAATTTGTTAGTTGATTGGATCACATTTTATTTATGGTAAAAGCAACTTTCAATCTCAAATATTTAAATAAAATTTTTTAAATTAAAGAGGATGAAGTTAGTCACCTAAGGTTTTTATACCATCACTAAGTGTTGTGTTGATTGAAGAGTGAAGTTAGTCACAGGCTGCCTGTTGGAATAGTATAATGATGAGTAGTTTGGTTGTATCATTTTAATTATTAAAAGAATGTTTTCTTCATAACAAAAATATGGAAATTAAGGACTGTGAAGTTAGCCACATTGACTTTCTATTACCATCACTAAGTGCAGTGATGGAAGGTTAGTAAACGAACCATTAGCTTGATTCAGTGGAGAATAGAATGTATTATTTCTCTTTCAATTCTTTCCACGATCAGTGTTCCCCTTTCCCTTTTCAAAAGAAGCGGTGATCAGTCGCTCTCTGAAGGTATTATGAAAAGTACTCGATTTGGCTTGAGTGGAGCGCTTTCGACACTGAGAG
>HF733840.1:0-23300 GCA_000341915.2 Megaselia scalaris
ACGTCCACTTTCAAAATTACCGCTTTTCAGTTTCGAAGAAAAGCTGTGCCAAAAGTGGACCACATTAATATCAATCTAATGTTCGCTTCTTGAGAGTGGTCAATATTTCAAGCAGCCTGTGACGATTGTACAAAATTATTTTCAAAGTTTTTAACTCGATTATTCCCTATGAATGAATTCTTAAATTATTTTGTTCTTTTATCGATTTTCATAACACTTTAGATTTTAACATGTTTATGCTTAAAAAAACACACAACATATTAAATTCTATTCACGTTACTTCCACTCTAAATACCGGAAACCATGACACCCAACTAACTATCAATAGCAGCACAAACCATTAAACTGAGCCAAGCCAAACCAACCCACATGATATAATTTTCCTTTATTGAATTGATAGAATTACCTGTCATCAACAACGTTAACCAAAACCTATACTAGTTTAAATAACTACTAAAGTTACTAATAACCATTATCTTCTTTCTATTTTAAAAGATATTAGTTTATATATTTGCTTAATTCATATTGTTAAAAGAATGTTTTTAAAAACTTAAAACACATTCGAATGATTCCATTCTCCATAGCCCAGTTATTCTATTTTTATAATCAGGTTGGATGTTTCGATGATAGAACTAAAAAGATATCAGTAACAGGGTGAATTTAACATATTAAGTTTATAAATAGATTTAATTTAATTATACACAATTTTTAATATTCTCTTTTGTTAAAAAACAATTAAAAAGAGAGTAATTGAAAATTATAATACTGAAACGAAAATCAATTATCTTTATTTGTTTTTTGCTTAAATAAATTTTAAATGGCGCCATTGTAAGCAGTAGTTATATATTTTTCCTTAAAATTATATTTTACATGTGATACTTTTTTTTTAATTTAATTAGTAAAATTATTGAATTCATTTTTTTAAAATGAGATTTTATATTTGTTTATGATTTTTGAAAATTGATTTTAAATTTAAATTTCTCTAAAGTTTATAGAAGGATTCAATCGTACGAGATACAAATATCTCAAGTAAATCAAGCGCATTCAGTTTTTTTAAGAATCGGGTGGAAGGGCTGAGATGTTAAAAATTATATAGCTTATGAGGGCTTCTAAAGCCCTATTCTGGAAAATGATTTCCCTTTCGCGAGCGCCTTTCTTTCTGGTCCATTATTTTCTTACTTCAGTCAAACTTCGTATTTTACACTTTAGTTTATTGATTTTGATTGAAGATATACTCTCTTATTTCTATCGAGTGGGATTTTACACTGAGGGTTCGTTTATTACATAGTAAAAGATTTGAATCAGATTTTTTTCCAGATCTTGATGTTTACGGGACGATATCCACTTATTTCTTCAGACTGGTGAGCAGCTGCCAGTAGCACTCTTATACAATCCTCTCCTTCAGAGTTAGTAAGGATTAATTAGAGGAGTTCTTAAGTCTAGGAATATATTTGGACTCTTAAGAATCTTTAAAATCTCATACGCAATTGCCATCCATCGGGATTAGCCCACTTTCAAAGTTCTACATTGATAGCAAACATACCGTACAAAGTTTTCTTCCATACACTATGCTTTAAGAAAAGTCTCAAATTTATAATTTTATATTAATATATAAAGTTTGACAATTTAAATTGTTAAATTTATATTTCTTTTGTATAAAACTTTTAAATTTATTAAATTTATAAGAAAATATATAAATATATGTGGGGGGGGGGGGTAAATTCTATTCTAATGTTCGCTTCTTGAGAATGATTAATGTTTCAAGCAGCCTGTGACGATTGGACAAAAGATTAGAAAATTTTCATAAATTTTTAAATTACTTTCAATTATAAAATATGTATAAAAAATTTACCATTTTTTAATCCGCTTGAACAATGTCCAATGGAAAATATGTCATGTTTTTGTTTGTGTTAAAACCCAAATGCAATTAGTCAGGATGAATGCCTTGCTGTTCGGTTTGCTTTATAAATTTGTAATTCTTCTGATATCACATAATTTAATTGGTTTTGCTCACCATGTCACTTCTCATACGCCCAGTTGCCTTTATTTTTTAATACTTTCATAATTGGTAATTGAGTGTAATATGGGTAGACATATGTGCGTTAAAGAGTTAATTTTTATTGTTACATGACGACTTTGAGTCATTGAGACAATGCTTTTTCATTTTTTTATTGCTATTGCTTTTAAAAAAGGAATTCTGATTCAATGAACTTTAGATGAATGGATATTTTCTAAATTGTCTGTGATTTTTTTAAAACACTAATTTAATTTCATTTTATAAATATATGAAGCATAAATTTGCGAGGGAGGTGTCCTTAAACTTCCGGTTGGCCTATTACAGTGTGTAAACCAGTTGACATATATTTATTTAAATAGTTGAAAATGGGACATCTGCACTATAGATAAGTCAACAAAGCTTTTTATTTAAAAAATGACGTCCACTTTCAAAATTACCGCTTTTCAGTTTCGAAGAAAAGGGGGGGGGGATAATACTAATACCTAATATTTTATTCATGGCGTTGATTTGTCCGTCCGTTTGCTTGCTGGGCTCAAACAAGAAGCTAATATAAATATATGAAATTATCGTAATTTTAGCTAAAATTGGAAATGGGTAGTTTTATTAGCTAACTCTATAATAAAATTTGCATGGTATGTAATTTTGTTTCCTCTAGAACAAAATTTTAATATTTCGTTTTTTTTTTTTCGAAAAAAATAATTTTTAACATGAAATTATTCAATAACATTTATATGTCAAGTCTAAACTGATAATTCTATTTATAAAAACAATAATTTGTATGCAAATTTAAATAAAAAACAACAAATGTATTATTTCATTTCTTTGACCTTTGAGATTAGGGTTTCTGATTTAAAAGTCTTCCTGGTGATATTGTTTTTTGATAATTGGAGGTAATTTGTATTTTTAAAAAAATTAAATACTTGAAGAATTTTATTGTAGATTAAAATGTTATCATAAATGAAAATTGATGTCAATTAATATTAATTTGGATTTAATAGGATTTTAGATATTTTATGCTTGACATTCTTATATATTTCTTTTCAATTACTTCATTCATTATATTTGTATCTGTTGTACAAGCTAACATGAATCATGTATCTCAATAAAATTCCAAACCAAATTCATTGTCGAGAATTTCACCTTAAAAATACTTCCTCATTTCTAAAAGCGATACGCAATTATATTTATATATATCTTGTGATCATAAGGCCTAGACTATGTTCATTATCTTATCTCAAATTACATCACCTATACCTACCTGTGATATTTGTGTTAGGAGTTTTTTTTAGAAGTTTAAAAAATAAATATAAAAAAAAAACAGATATTTTTATTTCCATTATCCCTTCAGACATTTTCATAGAACATTTTTGGAAAATTTTCCATACAGATTTATTTATCAGTTTTATTAATATTGTTGTAAACGTTTTGTGTGCTCAGGAGACCAGAAACACCCAAAGCAAACAAATTGAATTGAATTAAAAATCTATTTATAATGTCTGTATCTTTGGAACGTATATAGTCGGTCTACAAAGTGTAAATATTACACGTGAAAACCAATGAACAACATCAAAATCAAATGAAGGAAATATGATAAAATTTCATTCCTTCCCTCAAAGACATTGACCCAGAAAGGAAGTCATGAAAAACTACATCAAAATTGAATTTTCTGTCGTCTTCTTTCTCGTTGAATCTGAAAAGTGAATCATAATATAATATTTGCAGGGAAGAGTGTCGAATGAACAACAAAAAAATATAAAATTCGAAAGGAAATCTATAACTTCCTCCAAGAATGGATTTCTTTTACAATTGTAATTTGTGTTCTCCTTTTGTTTGTGGAACAAAGCATTTCTTACGTGATATATTTGAAAGAATTGGGAACAATTTCATGATTTATTGAAAACATTATCAAAGAAATTAGATTTTTGGTGCTTTTCCAGTTTTTTAACAAGTTGGAAAATTTTTTTCAAAAATTTTAAAATACATAAAAAAGAAATTTTTATATGAGAAGAATAGATTTATATTGCAAAAAGTTTTTATTTGAGGTGTAGCGATTGCTTGAAAAGAATATTTGCACAGTTTCAGAGTTTAAAAGCATTTTTTAACTTTCCTGCCGAAGCTCAGTAGTAAATAAGGTCTTGAAGGTCTAAGATATATTCTAGACTTATTTCGATTCAGCTACCAGGTCTGATAGCGACGGCTTTCAACTAGGGATATTCTTCTCCATTTTCTTTCCGTAAAAATAATATAAGAATCTACTTAAATGAGAAGAAAGAATTACAGTTAAATAGAAGAAAGAGTTTCAGTTAAAATACTGCAAATTTCAGCGACACAAAAAAAAACAGAAATTTAAGTAAATTTTAACATTTAATAGTTTTTAGACGTCAGTGAAGCATAAACATTTCTAAATTCTAGAATATGGTTGAAAAGCCAAAGTTTCAAGCTAAAATGTTCCAAACGAAAGTTTATTATCTGTTTGTTAGTACAAAGAATCAAAAGAGATCAAAGGACTCTGAAAGGATTTACTTTTATGCTGACGATCCTTCGACAGGTTCCAGCTAACAACAATACTGCTTCCAGGTGTTACTGTCCCTTGCTTTTGCTCTCCAATTAGGTATTCCCAGTTCTTTGGCGTCTGTCTACTAGATCTGACAATCTTGTTCGCTGGCGACCTTTTTTAACAGCGGTTTTGGTTTCCATCCGTTCTAGATGACCTGCGCATCTCAAGCGCTTCGAACGGATCAGGTTTACTATACGTGGGTGGCCATGTAGCCGATACAGTTCGTATTTGTATCGTATTCTCCATCGATACAAATCGCCCCAAAAATTATGCAGAGTATTAAGTGAAGAGTTGGTCGGATGTTGGTTTTCCAGGCATGAAGTCATATTGGTATGGTCCGATGTTGAGCAGACTGATTCCTGGGTAGCTTTTGCAGTCTCTCTCCTCAGTTGATGCTGTTATTCAATTCTTCAGTCCATTGTCAGGCGTTGAAAAGCTTTATCTACTTCATTTCCTCATAGCTTTTATCTATCGGTAAAATTTCTTCGTCATTATGGAATTAGGAAGAAAATTTTATTTTTACTTTAAAAGATAAATACTGAGATTATTTGCATTGCTTTTCTTGTCTATGTCTAATATTTTACCTAAAGAAAAATTAAATAAAATTTATGCATTTCAGCTAATCATAATTTTTCATTTAAAAATGTTCAACTGCTTCATTTTAAAAAATTTAATGGCTTCATTTTCTTAAATTTTGATTGCTTAATTTTCTTCGAAGAAGTTACGAAATTCCCCTGACAGGACTGTAATATCTGCCCAGCTATTCGTAAAAGAAGTTATTGACTTCATCTGTGTTTCCTTAGTGGGTGCGATATGTGCTTGTTGTAGAAATTTGTTGTCAAGCGAAGCCTTCATCGATCAAGGCACACAATATCTGTCTTTATCATAGACAACAACATTCAGTCTGATGTTATTTATGAACTGCTAAGAATCTGTATGGAATCCTAGGAATCTCGCTTATAAGTGCTTATTTTGATATGAAACAATTTTTTATGAACCCTGTATATATTATTCGCTTTTCATGTTATGGTTCTAGAGTTCAAATTTCATTAGCATCACGTGATTTTCGAACAATGAGTACATATGAGAACATAAGCATGTAGTTCTTCCCTCAAGCATTGATTTAATCAGAGACATTTCATTTATTTCATAATATATATTATTCTTTCTCAAGATTAATTAAGTACAAAAAGATAATTATTCATTTACTATATTCAATAACTGAAAGCATTTCATTTTTCATAAATATTAAATCATAAAAATAAAAGTTTATTTCAATAACTCGCAATACTTTTCAAAATATATTTACTCAATATATTACTTTTTATAGTATCTCGTATCATAAAAATATATGAATCCTTGGAAAAAATGCTTTCTAACAACAGGTCGTTTTTCATACATACATTTAATTTTTAATGCTTTTTCGTGTAATAAATGGAATCTCTTTCAAAAAGTAGCCTTAGTCGGTACAAATTGAATTGGTCGTTGTCCCAAAGAGGATCCCCATGAACCCACCGACATTCCATAAAAGAAATAATTCTATTTTACTAAGAAGAAAAATGCTAATCTCAATATAATGACATAAAAAATTGTATTATTTTATAATTTGCCTCTGAGGATTTTAAGTTAATTTATTCTGTCTAACTGAGAAAAAAGAGGTATTTAAGGATGGAAAAAGGATATATTGTAAAATGTAATGAACGTAGATATTTATTTTTACTTTATAATAGTGCGCGTGTAAGCAATAGCCTTGAAAAAAACCACCATTATCACGATAAAATGAATTCCTTGTATTCGTCATTCACATAATCAAATGGCATTGTAAAGAGGATAATGTTTAATAAGGACAAATTTACTCGGATCCTGCAAACAACATTCAATTTTCATTTTTAATTAATTTGATTATACTGGTTATCAGATTTAACATACTCTATCTGTCCTATACTCCATCTATCCTATCATATACTCCATCTACAGAACCGAGCGAGATACACTACAGATTTATATGTATTAAGTACTTTAGTCGTCTCATATCATATTTCAATACAAATTGGGATTCATGATTCACCTGACTCTGAATAACTAACTGACTGACAACTTGAAATAAAATATGTTGCCACTGGTGGCGTTGTGCTTAGCTGGCAACAACAGCAGCAGTCAACAAAATATCATCTATAGTGTTTGGTATATATAAATGGATATATTTCTAAATACATAGATATATATCTAAATTCATACATATATTGGCAATGTCGTAGTATATATCTATCACCTTTTAAAAATGTCGTCATGCCCATAAAATATGGTCGTAAATAACTATAAAGAGGGAACAACATCACCATATAGCAAGCAGCAAACCAAGTCTGTTCAAAGGAAGGAAAAATCAATAACGTGTCCTTGCGCAATACTGTTATTGTTGGATGGTTCCAACAATCTTGATACATATGATTTGGATTTTTCCTCTAGTTTTTCTCAGGATTGCCAGGCTTTCTTATTTCATTTTGATAAGAATTTGAATTATGTTTTGTTTTTTCGTAATTTAGAAAATGTATTTTAATAATATGGATTTAATTTTTTTTTTTAAATTTACAAAAAATGTACTATTTTTGCATTAAATGTATCTGTTTACTGAAAGATATCGTTATAGTATTTTTCAACGAATGTTATCTGGTCTACAAGTTCCAGAGGCCAACTGGACCTCTTTAATTTTTTTTTAATTTACAAAAAATCTACTATTTTTGCATTAAATGTATCTGTTTACTGAAAGATATAGTTATAGTATTTTTCAATTAATGTTATCTGGTCTACAAGTTCCAGAGGCCAACCGGATCTCCGAGGTATTATTCTCAAATGAGTTCAAGGGACTTCTGTTAATTCGTAATCGTAACAATTGGACAACAGTTGTCCCTAAGCGCACGTTGCTTGTGGAAACAAGATAGGGCATTGAAAATGCTTAAAGACTGGGCTGTATCACCACCTAACTTGAAACTTCCTAAACTAGATGGTGTTAGTTTTCTTTTAGAAAAAAGCTGGGGTCTGACGTCAAAAAATATAACTTGGCTATTCTCATCGGTAATTAGACCTATTCAGGGACCGTAAAAACAACTTCTTTTTTGCTCTGTCTGCTATTCTTGATTTTCCTTTCATAGATGAATTCATAACTTTTACAGCATCGAGCAGTGCTCTAAGGCTTGGAAACTTGAAAATCTGGTAAAAATCTTATGGGCATGCAGTTTTACTTACGAACTGCAGTTTCAGTTCGAAAACCGTCTTTGATTTCATTATTCCGTTTAACTTTGGACAAAAAATTTCAGTGGAAATGCCAGATAGAGACGAATAGTTGAATTTTTCACCAGAACAAGTTTCTGATATTAATATTTTTACTGATGGCTCCAAATCTAATGGGATGTGGTGCAGGAGTGGCTTGTCTTGAAATGCGCATTTTTTACCCATATAGAATGCGTCCGAAACACTGCCCTCCTTAGAAATTACTGTCTTAATAGACTTGGTGCTTCTAATTCAGTTATGTTAGTATGGGTCCCGAGTCATAGCAATGTAGATGGAAATTAAATTGCTGACATACTTGCAAAACAACAGTTAACTTTATCCTCCTGTAATCTGTGGAAAGGACTATCTCTTCTCAAGAATGATTGAAAGCTGTAAAAAACGGTGGTTGTCAATCGACTCATGTGTTGTTGCAAAGAAATAATGAGGTGGGATTGATGCTAAAGCATCTAAATCTCTGCTTTCTCTGAGTAGAAATTCGCTTAGAAAGGTAATTTTTGCTATCACAGGACATTGGCCTATGGGTGTCCCTGACATATGAATGCAAATTCCTGTTTCTGAGGGCGAAATTCCAAACGATAGTAAAATTTCGCCCATAGGTATTTTTGTATCGTATTTCGGAAACTTGGCCTGCCACTGCAGTAGTTATTTCTTTTAGCCGGGGAGCCTATCTAAAGTAAATTTTATGACGGAAGTACTTTCTATTACTTTGGAAGGAGCGAAGAGACCGGAAACTTGTCCTTGGTTGACGAATTTCTACTGTTGAGTATAATTTCGAAATTCCACAAGCTCTTTTATTTTGAGGTAAATATTTACATTTGATATTATTTTTAGAAACTTTTTTTTTTTTAATCCTTAAAAATGCACCTTGTCTTTAATTCGGATTTCTTTACAAGTCTTTTATTTCATATTCTTTAGATTTTCCAGAAACTTAAATTCGATTTTGAATATTTTTGAATGATATAAACTGAACTTCGAAATTCCTACGTTTACCATCTTTCTTAAATCTATTACTAGTAACAAAAAAAATTATAAATCATATCAACATAAAATCCTCTGGCAAGCCTTCTATTTTTATTTTCCTGATTCTGCCTGCTTGTGCTTCCAATCCAATAACGATAACAATCTTTCACTCTATTGATGGTACTAGATTGACTTTGGCCAATTTCTATAAGTTTACATATACTTTTATATATGTTTTCCTATATACCAAAGATATATATGATAGATAGAATGGAGTGTTAATTAAAAAGTGTACACAATTGATGAACAAATGTCTTGTATACTTAAGTTTATGATTGATTATTGAAATTTATGTATCTATCACATCAGATATTTACAACCATAGAAAATCGAAAATGACGTCAATATTGGGTGTATACTTTGGTCTGGCTAAAATATACTAGAAATATTATGGTGTATTTATGTTGTTCTAGAAAAAAAGAGGTAGAAGAGCATTGTTCGAACATTTTTTAGCCATGACCTGATGATGCTAAATTGGCTCTTGGAAAGGAAATTTAAACTATCAAGTTTTAAGCAAAGCAAAGTTGTCGTTGTTTTTGAAAATGTTGACATTTAATTTGATGATTTTTAAAGGAAGTTTTAGATTCTTTGCTATTTAATGTGAATAAATATTTACAGAACATTGATAAATGCAAAAAGGAAATTTAAAACATCAAATTTTTGAAACAAATTTATTACAACGAAATTCATTAATTTTAACTGATTGATGATTTTTACTATGACGTAAATGGGATTTTGTTTCTGTTAAAATAAAAATTCTAAAAGAAAATCTGTTCAGCTGAGCATAGTTCAAACAAATATAAAAGCAGTCAAATATTTGAAAAATAAAAGCTTTTATGATTTTTACTAGATTCTGTAGGGAATGGGGAAAATATTCACTACAAAGCGATACAGCACAATACAATATAAAAAGAATATAAAAAGGGAATTTATTTACATTTCGTAAAATTGGGGGAATAGAGTTTGCGGTAAAAAAAACTATTAGACCAGAACAAAACGTTACATTTAGGCTTTTTTATTAATTTCCCTTTCATTTCGCTCGGTTTATTTTTTATTTAAATGTATTCTTTTTAATTTAGAACTATCTGGTTTCAATCGATATAATTTGTAATTCTATTTGGAAATAAATTTGTTTTTTTTTCAATTCAGCTAAAGATTTTTAAAAAGTTCTCTAATGAAAAAAAAATATTTCAATTTATAAATAAAATCATTTAAAAAATATTGTTAACATTTTTAAAAAGTTTTCATGTTAAACTTCGGTTGGCCTCTAAATGCGAAAACTTCTATATTTTTAAATTACTAATAATTTTTAACTACAAACTAGAAAATGTTGTCCAAATTACGAAATCTTTTGTTTTGTAGCAAGAATACTGTTTTTTTATCGGAATTATGCAGTCTAATCCTAGTCTTTTTTTAGTTTTTCTATTTTTTTATAAAGTTATATTTTATAAATTTTAATAGAATGTAGGAAGAGATTCGATTTCCCTCAGCAGAATCCAGCCTAAGGGAAGTAAGTTAAATTAATCTATTGAAATGGATGATATCGTTTTATGTACAAAATCAATGATACCAGAAGGAAGAGAGAATTCATTTTTATTTACGTCATGCTATTCAATTAGTTTATCGGGTCTAGTTGAGTCCAAATTGTATGTCCAAATGACGTCCACTTTCAAAATTACCGCTTTTCATTTTCAAAAAAAAGTTGTGCCAAAAGTGGACCACATCAATACCAATCTAATGTTCGCTTCTTGATAGTGGTCAATATTTCAAGCAGCCTGTGACGATTGAACATTTCTATATCCTTCAAGTACCTGTTTGATTCTAGTAGGGAATCACGTCCACTTTCAAAATTACCGCTTTTCAGTTTCGAAGAAAAGCTGTGCCAAAAGTGGACCACATTAATATCAATCTAATGTTCGCTTCTTGAGAGTGATCAATATTTCAAGCAGCCTGTGACGATTAAACATTTCTATATTCTCTAATGCCTAAAATTACGTCCACTTTCAAAATTACCGTTTTTCAGTTTCGAAGAGAAGCTGTGCCAAAAGTGGGGGGGGGGGCAAAGCTTTTTTGCTCTATATCTCGAAAACAATTTTGATGGAGTTACCCCTTTTGCCTTGTGAATGGCTCATATATGGTCCATTTAAAGAACCAGATGGGTGGAGGATTTGATGTAACCATGAACTTCACTAACTCTACCAAAATGCAGACGTGGCTAAAAAGATCAGAGCAAAACGAAGAATGGAGCCAAATGTTACAAAAAGAAGAGTCTACTTTAACAAACCAGCGGGTGACAGAGGAAAAGGTCGCTCTCGTGCCAGATCTATAGACGGAAAGACCTAGTAAACGAGACGTGAATAACTAGAGATAATCAATTGGAAACATGTGGCTCAAGGCAGGAAATATGTGGAAACGCTATGTTAACCAAGCAGAATAGATTTGATGGTTCATGCTCACCATCTATATATTTAATTCGTCAAAGATTTGAAGATTTCTGGAAACTGCGGACGATATTTTAACTTTAAAATAATGTTGTTTTCCCATGAATTGACTACAAAATTACCATGGTTCATTAATATCATTCACAGTTAATGAATCATCTGAATGTCTTTCTTCCTTTCTAAAAGTACTCAATTTAACAAATTTCAAAGTGGAGTACTATGGATCAGAACTATTCTATTTATATATTCTTTGTAATTGTAAATCTAGAAATTATTAAATATATTTTTAATGTACTTGAAAAATATTCTATATAATTTGCAACTACAATTGGAACAAAATAATAAAATAAGACAAAAAACTTAATAACTCTTTCTTACCATATTCCAATTCGTAAAAATAGTACAATTTCAGCTTTATAATATGTTGGTTTTGGTAAAATTTTAAAAGAAATAGAAATTTCTAAATTGCTCCTTCTTTTTGTTTAAAAAATATAATTTATGTTTTGTTTACAAAATTAAAATTATATTAAAAATCACAAAAAGTTTTCACAATGATGCCCAATGACAGGAAAACGATGGGATTGACGGGAAAATCCGTATTTTAAGATGACAGTGATGCCCGATAACTCTAGGGTGATAAGCTTACCAGATGTCGCTTACGTCGAAAATTTTGCTGTTATGTTTTCATCTCTTTCAGTCTTTAGAAAATGTGTTTATTTCCTTCTCTTTTCAACGACAAAATCACGTATTGAATTTGAATTTTTGTCCACTAGGTAGCTCAGTTGTGCCGGGTACAATTTTTGTTGGTAGGGGAGATGTCGCAAAACCCAACAAGCATTGGATGTGTCGCGCATGTTGCGTAGAATATTTTCTGTCAGTCCGGTTCGAAGAAGTTAAAAACGAGGAAGGAATTTGTTTCGCGAGTTTTCTACGCAAAATATGGAGATTTTGGATACTTTCATCGATCCTGAGAGAAATTTGTGTTATCTGTCAAAAAGGTAAGTCAGACTTTATGGCCATTACTAAAACCTTGACGGCCCTAGAAATTCTGGTGAAAAATCGAATCTGTAAAGCCGACGATGACGTAATACTCGTAACTTTACTTTATTTTCTTTGCTTGTTTGTTTTTATGGTTTACATTCCCTAAAATTAGAAAAGTCAATCATAAAAATAGAAAAAAAATCAATTGGAAAAAATCTGATTAGAAATTTTCTGTCTTCTGATATTTTTTATCGTCCAATCCGATGCATGCAACGTAACAGCAACATCGTCATGCACCCTACCAACACAAATATTTACCCTACCGACACAACTATTCGACCGAACACTTTAGTGCCATTTTCCGTGCTAAATTCCGGAAGGACGGTCTTCAACGTAAGTAGTTAAATTTAAAAATAAGAAAAAAAACCTTAAAAATCAAAAAGAATCCTAAGGATCACAAAAAGTTCGATGAAAACGAAAAACTGTCGTTAAAGTTTGAAAAGTTTTGTGTGAGTTACGCGAAAAATACGACGCATTTTATATGAGAAGAAAAAAAAAGTGTGGTTTGGTTTTTTGGTGTGTCCAAAATTAATTTTTCTTTCGGAAAATTTGCTTGTGTTGGTTGGATTTTTTCTTCAAAGATTTTTTTGACAGACAGGATGTTTTTTCGATGAATTTTTAAGAGAAAAGTGGAAAGAATTTCTAGAATCAAGAAACCTTGAAGATTGCTTGGTGTAGAAAGAAAGAAATAAATATTTGTTCGAGATTACTCCGTCCGCTCCTCAAGAATCAACCGTAGGTGTGGTTGTGGTGGTGACACTCGGAAAAAACTCATTTCCTTAGCAACACTAGGTTTTTGTGTGCTTGTGTATTTGAGCCATTCGAGTCAGGAATTTCTGTGGGTTCTAGAAATATATTTTAGGACGCTCAAAGAAAATAAACAATCAATGAAATCTAGAATCTAACCGGGAAACACCCACTATTTTGACAGTGTATTTTCAAACTACAAATGTAGGAACACAGAAAAAAACGATAAAAACCTATTCGTATTTGTCTTTCTTTCTGTAACATAGTAAAATCGAACTGATGTGTATTTAAGTTGAAAAATAAAATAATAAAAAAGTTTTTATTTGTATAAGTTGATTCGAAATAACGAAGCAGCGAAGAATAAAACTAACTAAAAAAGAGAGAATTTATTCATAATCATGACGCATCCATCGAGCGAGTCAGTGAGGAGTGGTGCGGTGCGAACTGCGGTATTTAAGAGTAGGCTGGATGGCTGACTGTCCGTCTAGTTGCCGAGATTTCCAAAAGTTTTAGAATTTGTAATGATTTTCTATAATTTTCAATCTTAGATATCAATGTTCCAAAAGATGAAAAAAGATTAAAGCGATGATTTTAAGAATTTTCTGAAAAGGATGATTTTGGACAAAATATTGAAAAAATGATGATTTTGTTGTTGAAGGGAAATAATTGTTTTTTTTTTTCAATTACTTCAAAACTTTGATAAGAATAGTAAAATTATTGTCCTTTTCTAAGACTATTTTTTTTGAAAATAAGGTTTTTAAAGCTTAAAAAGGAAAAAATTAATTAACAAATAGGGCTTATTTGGAGATAGTATAGTGATTTTGATATAAAAACAAGAAGAATCTTAATTTTTTCAATGATTTCTTAAGGTATTGGCAATATATTCGTAAAATATATTTTAATACATTGTATTCATATGCTTTGCAATGGGGACCATGTAGATTTTTTCTTTACCAACTTGAGTTTTGAAGTCATCAGTTAGATTATGCTGATGTTGTAGAAATTGCTATGTTTTAGAACTGCATAACCTCTCGTTAATCGGTGTACATCAAAACACAATATCTGGCTTTTCTACGAAGGACAAAACCTACTCATGACTCATGAGGTTAAGTGAGGATTAGCCCATTTTCATAACATAGATAGAATGTCTTTAGTATAAATACAATGAGCTTTACAATGATCATCAGCCATAAGTCTAAAGAAAATAATATAAAACAAACATTTTTAATATTGAAATCTGAAATAAATCTTTTGATTTTACATAATTTTTTTTTGATTCCTTAATTATAAAGAAAAATATAATATTTAATGTATCTACAAAATCGTCAAAATGCTCCACAAGTTAAGAAACAAAACATATAATATATTTCATAAAATACAAAAATAAAAAAGGATGATTTTTTTTGTATAAAAAGGAATGATTTTCTACTTACAAAAACGATTTCATTCAGAGATAACTTTGTATGAACCCTGATGTTCGTACAAATGCTTCCAACTTCATTCTTAAAAACAATTTTTTTTAGAAATGGTTTTTTTTCTTAAATGTTACTCAATATTAAAACTAACAAATATGTTGAAAATTTAATAGACATTTTGTAATATATAAAAAAAATAGTATATTTCAGGCCTGCCAACTTCTACTTTTTCCTCCTTTTTGGAAAAACGTCAAAATTGGGAGAAATGTACTGTAAATAGTTTTTCTCCCAAAATCTTCTTTTTTCAAAAAAAAAGAATAAAAAAATAAGTCCTCCGTTTTTAAAATTAACCTTAGCTTGAAAAATATTTCAAATATTGAAAAATGAAACTTTCAAAAATTACATTCGCTATCAAAGCCTTAGCTTTACTCGATCTCTTGCGAATTATATGTGGTTCATCTTTAAACTTCCTTATAGCCTAACTATACTTAAATCCATTTGGGGCCTTTTGTCCTTTAGACTCATGAGGAGATCTAGCCTTTGATCAAGTTCTCAGAGTCTATTAGACTTTCCACACATCTATTGCATCCATGCCAACCGAGGTCTTCCCAAGGCTTTACTGATGACGATAGTGAAATTTGATGAATAGAGTCCTCTGAAAACGGTGCATCAAACAGTTCATCCTTTTTAGTGGACCGCGACTATATTAGACACGAGTGGATTTACCATATTTGATTAAAACCTGGAGTACTTATGTAATTTAATGTCATGAAAATAATAAAACTTTTGCATTTACACAGATATAGCTACTTGTAGTCACACAACTATAAACTCCAAGAAGCAGACATCTGAGCAAATGCAATCAAGCATCGCTCGCTTGATTGGAGTAAGTTTAAAACCTCCCGAACTTGCAAGATTTTCAATGTTGACGAGGACGATAAACAGATCTTTATCTATTAGGAACCTAATATCCAAAATTGAGTAGTAATTTCATCAAAACTGAAAATAATTTGAGCAAGGTTTTGAGCTTTACTCGCTCCTTGCTCCAAGCAAGCGAGCGATAGCATGCTCCGATGTCTGAAAAAAATAAGTTTACGAGCAGTTCTTGAAAACTTTCTAATAAAATGCCCTTTCCTAATTTTCTAATCATGTTGAAAATTCGAGGGAAATCCGCAGGTAACGAATCTGTATGGAACATTTATGGAATCGGGATTACCCCTCTTCAAAAAGAAGGTGAAACTAGATTCCTTTGTAAATATCCAAAATGTTCCATACAGATTCTTTACCTGCGGATTTCCCTAGAATTTTCAACATGATTAAAAATCATAAGCTTAATATATTATAGAATTCATTATATTTTAGAGAATGGAGAGAGGAAGGATTCATTATATATTCTATCCTTGCATCATATTGATGGTTTCGTATGGGATGTATGTTTTATTCATTCGTTAAAATTTTACAAATGAAAATTCTCGGGTAAATTCATAATTTTCCAGAAAATCGAGAAAATTTTTCTCATGAAACACTTAAAACTAATTTGTTCAAAAATATATTTTGTTAAGTGTAATTTAAATAAATTTAGATTCAAATTATTGTCAATAAAAAATACTTATTAAATTATAAAAAAAAATATAACGCAAAATCATTTTAAATGAAAATGAAATTTCCCCCAAAAATATAAAGTTTTATTGTCAGTTGATGGACAAGGGTGATTTTTTTGAATCGATAATTTTATTTCAAGTCAAGTTAATAGAAAATCTTGCGTCTTCAAATTTAGGTATTTTTTTCAATAAACCACAAACATTTTTCTATAAAATTTCGTAAATTTATGAATAAAAATAAATGTGTCAAATAAAAGCGTAGAAAATATAAAAAAATAAGTGTTAATTTGTGTTAAATCGACCACCCGTGTGTGCCTTTCCATTCATCTTTTCAAATATTTCACAGCTTGAATTTATTATTATTTTTTGAATTTGTTTTCGAATAAAAATTGTTAAAAAGATTTATTCTAGAAATACTCCCCAACCATATATAGAATTCTATTCGAATATTAACTGTCTAGAATGTAGACAAAAATGAATATATTGTTTTGTAGAAAACAAATCTAGGCACTTGATTTTTTTTTTCGATTCTTTCAATTAATAATATTGAAGAAAATTACGCAAGTCAATCAATTAAAATGAAAACGACAAGCGAGCCAGTTAGAATTGAACGAGGAAAACTTACTTTCATTGCGTGTTTTTGATGGATTATTATAATGTATATACATAAATATTTTCTATATTTATAAATATAATACACATTTACAATTTCAACATACACTTGGTTCTCATTCAAGGACTTGTTTTGTACTCTATAGAATTACTATACATTTTGTTACTATTTTATGTCTTAGGGTTGTTCAAAGTTTCAACTTTATAAATTTGTTGTAAGTGTATTTACATTACTCGCTTTATGTAAGTACGGGACAGCCCGTAGCATAGTGTATAGAGCATCCGCTTTGCATACTGAGTTCCAGTGTTCAAAGTTGACTTTCATCAAGTTAATTTTGGGGGGGGGGGTGCGACTTAGCGAGCGAGTTAGCTGACATTTTTAATTTAAAAAAAAAGTTAGCGAGTGAGCCGATGAAAATTTATCGTTTGATGTTTCGTGGGATAACAGCTAAACAAGATATCACACTGATATGAGCTGAGGTCCTTTCCATCTTCTAATCAGTATCCTTTTCAATATTGTATAAGCTTCTGTGTTTCCTAGGATTCTGATGTTCGAAGTTGATATCTTGATCTCGTTGTCCATTACGTTTCCGGGTTAATATATGTTTATAAGGGCTTATTTTGATATGAAACAATTTGTACGAACCCTGTATACAAAAAACACTTCCATAACGAACCATCAGCTTGATTAAGGGGAGATTAGAGTGTATTCTTTCTCTTTCCATTCTTTGCGTGATCAATGTTCCTCTTTCTCTTTTCGAAGCAAGAGACAGTATGTCCTCCTCGTTGGGAGATCTCAACCCTAGATTCGACAGTACGTTACTTGAAATGAAGCTATGTATGATTAAAAAGACTTTCTGTTAAGATCATATCAGTAATTCATATTATTTTCTTATTTCTAGCAATGATGACAGATTTTAGTTTAGAATGAGTTATAATTGCAGGGAGATACCCGCAGCATGTTACTCTCATTGCAATGATGGTGGGTTCGTTAGATCGACAAACCCTTTCTTTATAGGAAAATAATTATGTTTTAAGAAAATAATTCCATTACTTTCATTCCTTAACTATTTAAAGAATATGAATATCGTTTAAAAATAGTAATCATGTGAAACACGAATATATCAAAAATGTCCATAATACTATTTTCTCTTCAATTACTTGTAGACCTCATTCCAACAATAAAAGCTTTGATGAATCTAATTATCCCATAGTAAAATAAATTTCCTGAAATGTATCCTTTTCCTTAGCTCGGAAACAAATAAATGGAAAAGAAAACACCCTGTAATCAAGTTGAATGGAAAAAATTAACAGAACAGAAAGGATTTATTTCTATAGATATCTTTGACATACATTTTAAAATTAAGGGGTCGCTTTTATATCCACTATTTAGATTTAGATCTAGAGTAAAAGTATATTCTATATTTTGTTTTAGGAAAACTGTCTGGCTGGCATGGCCTGGCTCGGGAGTTTCAGAAAGCTTTAGTGTAAAAAAATATTTTCAAAAATACTATATAAAAAATCAGTTGAAGAAGAAACACCACAACCACATTTACACATTCTTTCATTTCTTGCTTGCTTTCACCCAAAGGGAAATATTTCTATTTTTAGTGTGGAAATGTGTTTTATTTTATTTTACTTTTATTTTTTTTTTTTTTGAAAATTTTTCAAAGGCACTCCTTAATGCGCAAAATTACCAATTTTCTTTTTGCGCATAGCATATTAGGGGGTTTCTTTGATCCTTTTTATGGTTAATGAGTTTTTATTTTTATAGCAAAATGTAGCTTATCATGTCATAGCGACTCTAATTAGATTTTAAATATTTTTCAAGAAAGTTCTTTGTCCTTTTTAAAAAAAAAATATTCTTTGTCTTACAAATTGTTGCGTTTATTGTATTATTTCCACAGGGAAACATACTATGGGTGGTTTGTCTGAGGTATTTCGTGCTTTCCATCACAATGAAAGATACCACGTTCCAATAAAATTTCTAGGGGTAAAGGTACTTCTTTTTAATAAAAGGTTTTGGGATTGTAAAGACGTTCTATAAAGGTCTTTC
This sequence comes from Megaselia scalaris, assembly GCA_000341915.2. Classification (NCBI taxonomy): domain Eukaryota; kingdom Metazoa; phylum Arthropoda; class Insecta; order Diptera; family Phoridae; genus Megaselia; species Megaselia scalaris. Next base: position 18,796 of record HF733840.1, read on the forward strand.
AAAATATTTATTAGGGTAACTTAGGGAGTACTTGTACACGCGACAACAACATTTATTTTACAAAAGTTGTTAAAGAATGCTTTTCTCTTATTAAATTTATCATTTCTATTTTAAATTAAATTTAAAAAATTCATAATTAATATAACAACGTCTAAATTTCATTACTACCCTCATAATTCAGCATCATAGTTATATTTCCAGGGAACTTTAATTTAATGAAAGCATTAGTTACAATTTCCTCCGACAAAAGTTTCAAAGAAAGAAATGATTGTAAGCAGCTTCCTTTCATTCTTTCTGTTTAGCCTCTAAGAAGGAAAATGTGTGCAATAGGGTGGTTAATTTTGTACAGATTATTCAAAAATTAAAATTGATTGTGAAACATTTATAAGAATAATATTTTATATACTTTCTTTTTTTTTGAGAAATTTATCTACATTCTTTTTCGTTTTTTTTTTGTTATATTTGGCATAAAATATAAGGAAAAAACGGAGGTGATGGTGTTCCCCCTTTCCTATCAATTAAAATTTCTTCATTTATCAGCATAAATTCTTTTAAAATAATAATTTGAAAATATTTCTGTTTAATGAATTACCATTGATGATGCTACAATCAACATAATTCCCCTTGAAATAAAAAAATACATATAATTTTGAGCTGGTCATTTACTAATGAGCAAACCTTAAATCTTACATTTAAAAGAGGGGTAACGTAATTTCGCACCGGTGTGAAATTACCCTTATGTATAGTAAATTCGCACTAGGTACGAAGTTACAAAATTTTTTTAATATACTATGTAATGTAGTTTTAAAACTTTGTTTCCGAAATGTTTACAGAACTTTATAAATTCAAATTATATTTTATTTATTTTAAGAATTCTGTATATTTTTACAAGATTGCAGGATTCTTAAGTTGAGGAACCTGTATGGAATGCATACAGGAACTTAGATCTTTACAAAGGTATTTTTGGAATACGCCTCGTTTTATCGAATTTCAAAAGATTTTAAATGTTAATAAAAGTTTAAATTTTTCAAAACTTTATGTACAGTGTTCGTATAAAGACTTTTAAAGGTTTGAAAATGCTTATGAAGGCTTATTTTGGATAATAAGGCTTAAAAAGAATTATTTTCAAGAAAAATTATCAAATAGGGATTATTTCAAGAACGTAATATTTGTATTCATTGTATTCCCTAACATTTTGTCTTAGTACCAGTTTCATGTCGAAAGCACGAAACTTAGTGAATACTCTTTCCAGATGTCCATTAACTCATTAGCTTCCAGTCTATGCTGATGTTGTACCAATTGTTATTGTGTGTAACCTCTCATTATTGGTGTCCAACGAACATAATATTGTGCTTTCCCACGGTTGACAAAGCCCACTCCATCGTGATTTTTCGTCGGATGGCAGCTGAAGTAGATGTCACACTGATATGAGTCTTCTAATTTTTATGATGGTAATGATGTCCAATTCACAATCTTCCAGGATCCTGCGTTTCCTAGGATTCCAATTTCATATTTTGATGTCCTATTTTGACCTTTCCGAATAAGATATCTGTGCATTCTTTTGAAGTTAAAGAATATATTTTTATTTTGCCTTTAAAACTTTATTTAAAAAAACATGTAAAATAATTGAAAATGGAAAATAAAATTATAGAAATTGTATTGAATGCGAGAAATTAAATATTCTTCCAAAGTTTAAATGTCTGAAAATCATATGAAAATAAAAGAATTTAATTCTAGCACCGAACGACTTAAGCTCTACTTAAATATTAAGAATGTGTTTTTAATAATTAGTATTCCTGTCCAGTGTCAAGTATTATTAATCATTTTCCATGTTTTCCACTGGAAGACACGAAGACGCTAGGGAAGTAAATCACATTTCGAATGTTTAGGAAACTCTCGGGGTTGCCACTATCAATTACGAGAAATTGTGTACATATTTCTGATACACATTTAGAAACCGAATCTATACCAGACATACGATCTGTAAAACATTTTCCAATCCTCTGCAGCAAGTTCTCTGTCATTATAAATTTTGAGAGAATAATTTTTGAGTGGAATACTAGTTTAGTAAATGAAATACATCTTCGAGATTTGTACCAATGCCTTTTTCTCGCAATTAAAAAACTTTCGATTTTCAAAATAAAGAGCAAATCTTATACAAAATATAGAAAACAGTAAATTTGCTTTCAATATTTTACAAATATATTTCTCAAGCACTTGAGATTTGAAAATTGGGTGCAAAGCTGTTCAAAGGACCAAATTATAAACTTTTTAAAACAATTTAATATTAAAAATAAGTAAGATTGGAATTTTTGAAAAATATTTCTTTTTGAAAATTGATGATTGTGGGATAACTCTAAGAAAGAAAAAAAATTTAAATTTTGAATCATCGAGTTTACAATTAAAAAATCGGTCTCGAAGGACCAAATTTTAAAACCCTCAACCTTCTTTAATATAAGAAGACAGTGAGATTTGAACCTTTACTTTTCTTGTGCGTTTACAAAATTTTCATTTTGCAAAGTCTAATGATTCTGAACCTCTCTAAAAAAGTCGAAATAATGAAGTAAAATTATAAACTTTTTAAAGCAACTTAATAAAAAAAATAAGAAAAGATTGGAATCTTTGAAAAAGCTTTCTCTTTCAAAATTGATAATTCTAAAATAACTCTTTTTTCGAGTTTATAATTAAAAAATCGGGCTCGAAGGACCAAATTTTAAAACGCTAAACCTTCTTTAATATAAGAAGACAGTGAGATTTTTTCTTGTACGTTTAAAAAACTTTCATTTTTCAAAGTCTAATGATTCTGGAACCACTCTAAAAAAGACGAAATAATGAAGAAAAAAATCCATGAATCACCCCAAACCGCTGCGCAACATCATTTTTATTGGAAAAACACGAACACATTTCATTTTTTCAGTTCCAATATTATCACGTCTCCACTAATACATCCAAACAAAAGCACTTACACTACGTTGATAGCCATCTAAAGCAGCATAGGGAAGAATCGACTACTACAAAATATACATTTTCAGAGTATATTTTTAGTTGATGTTGGAGTGTCTGTCGGAGCGGGTAAAGCACAAGTATTATATTTTCGTACACCGTAGAGCTAGAACAAAGTATGTCTAAACTTTAGAAAAAAACAAGTGAAAATTTATATATATATATTTGCAACAAAAAAAATTGAAAATATTTGTGATAATTAATTTTAAGTGAAACTGAAAAAGAAACTTTTCATTGGATTATTCCCAAGCACAAGAAACCTAGAAAAAGGTAAAGAAACTGTTGATCTCCCACTTGAATTTTTTGGTAGATTTTTCTTCGGTTTCGTTTCTGTTGCGTAGGTGAGAATCTTTGAACTAAGTCTTGGAGTTTGCGCGTAGTTGTTATTTTTTGGTTAAAATTTCAAAGACGAAAATAAATTTTTGATGAATAAAAACTGCATAAATTTCAGTGAATCATTTGAGAATTCAGCTATTTTGTTATTTCAAAAAATATTTGTCATCGACTTTTTAACGAATGATGTCATTCGATATTCTTAATAGAATTACGGATAGTTTCAATACTTTTTTTTTTTTTTCAAAAATAGTAACCGTGAAAAGTTTTACTAGAAAACTAAAGGGTCGGGTCAATGACATGGATGGTTCTTTTTTAAAGGGAAAGAGAGGAAAATTTTCGACGACGCCGGAAAATTAGAAATAGAAGACAGATAACAAAAAACAAACACACTTTTACTTTTAAAATCATGCCGAAAGAATTGATTTTAGTATTAGTTTTTAATATTGGAAAAACAATTATTTTGTCTTTAAAATATAACTTCATTATATTTTTAAAATAGTTGATGAAATGTTTGTAAATTTTCTTTGGAAAAGGTCACAAAACATGATTCTTTTTAATCTTTCAAAAAAAGTAAAATTATGGTTGGCCTCATTAGTGAAATGAGACCAACTTTAAATTTTTTTAACTTTTTATATTTTTAACAAATTTAAGTAATGAAATGTATCTAAAAACTATAAAGTTTTATATTTTAGCAAAAAAAATCTTTACTTCTAAAATTTCTATAAAATAAAAAAAAAAACTTCCATATCAGACCTTATCAGGTCGATATTTCTTCTTGGTAGATTCTATGGGATTTATGGAGAGATTGATTGGATTCGTGAGGAAATTTTATAATTTAAATTTCGAGGGTAGAAAGAGTGGAACAAAATGTGACATTGTTTTTGTAGTTAGTTCGGAAACTTTTATAATTTCAAAGTTATTATTCTCAGATAAGGAAGGTTTTGTTTTTCAAATTATAATATATTTTTTTTGTGTAAATAGATATTATTACACCTTTATTTAAATATTCGATTTTATCAAACATATAATTTATTTTTATGATTATTCATATAAGTGTGATTTGAATAGTATTTTTTTCTTTTTGATTCTAAATACAATTAATTTTTTTTTTAATTTTTATATATGGGGGGGGGGGGGGGGGGGGGGGGGGGGGGGGGGGGGGGGGG
>HF733884.1:7360-18840 GCA_000341915.2 Megaselia scalaris
CCCCCTCATCTCCAGCAGGATGTTGAAAAATGAGCATGATAGTGCATAACTTTGACGTAATTCTCGCATAGCTTGGAACTTGCTGAAAATCCGTTTGCAGCTCTTACACAACTCCAAGTGTTTTGTAGCGTCATTGGGCATAGCCTGATGAACTTCTATTTGATTCCAAAATGCTTCATGGCACGGTATAGTTCATATCTCTTTGGAGTGTCATATGCTTGCCTAAAATCGATAAAGAGGGATCGGCTTGAGCTTGAAATATTGGATGGATGTTGATTTTCCATGCATGAAACAACCATTGGTATGGTCCGACAATGCGTATTACGTGGGGTTTCAGCAGCTCAGTCACGATGGGCGCGAAGATTTCGTATGCGATGTTGAGCAGACTAATTCCTCGGTAGTTTTGTAGTCACCCAGCAGAAAAAGCTCTTATTCCATTCCTCAGGCATTTCTTTGCTATTCCAAATTTTCAACAGAACTTGGTATAATTGATCCCGCTAATTTAAACCTCTTCTTTGTTGTTATGGAATTCGGAAGTAAATTCTTGCAGGGCGATTCTACCATTGTTGCATTCAGTAGTTCAGAGAAAAATTCTTCCCATCTCTTAAGGACTTTCTGTTGGTTTGTTATCAGGTCAACATTTGTATCTTTGCAGGAGAATGATGTAGGTGAAAATATTTCCTTTGGCTTACCGCTATTATCCCCCCCCCCGGATAGTATTTAACCTGCTTCGCTCCAAAATTTGGGTTTTACCCGTCCTAGTTTAGCAACGCCTTGAGCGACATGGTAGCCTTGACGTACTAGGTTATCAACTTATAGCCATAGAGTCTGCCTTAACATTATTAAAGGCACCCTCAAAGTTCACAAAAGCTGCCAATGAGTATTCCTTCCTATTAATGCTCTCTTCTAGGCAGACAATATGAATAGCTGTTTCCGTAGATTTACCTCTTCAATAAGCGTGCGGTGATTCCGAATTAAAACTGAAATCCTCTTCTCTTTAGTTAGATCTTTTATCAGTTTATCAGCCATTGCAGTGTTTCGTTTCCTTACAGAAAGATTTCCATAAAGTCCGCTTTGCTTTTCTAATCTTATATTCTAGATCTATCTTCTTATAATTTTCCCAAACTTCTTCCCATTCCAGACAATTTATATTTGTTTTCTTCATCTTATTATGTAATTTCCTTACATTCCTTGCCATAATAGCAATTTCCCTATTCCACCAAGATGGGCTTTTCTTTTACTTTGGGAGAGAGCAAGACCCTCACATCTCACGTCTCTGTCGCCTCTATGTCAGTGTATAAGGGCCTTTTATACAACACAGCTCTTTTCAAGACTTTACTGACGATAGTAACATTACCAACTGGAGTAGTAATTTTTTAAGGTGCCTTCCTGAATCTGACCTTTATGATTGGTCTAAAGCATGAAGAAAAAGAATGGCAGGAACTATTCACCATGGAAATACTAAAACCTTTGCATTTACTATCTACTATCAGCTATTAGCTACCCGTAGTCACAAAGCTATCAACTATAAAAACTATACATAGAGTATCAGCTCGTTTGGGAAGAGCTCTTTGTTATCAGTACAGACCGTAACTTGATTAGCACTGCATAAGCCCAGTCGTCTACGTGGTTCTTCTACAGCAACGAGGCAGATTTAGAAGTACGTCTCGGTTTGATATATTCTGAATTCCATTTATTGAAGACCTTCTTAATGATGAGAAACTGCAAGAATTTGAAGCTTGAAGAGGAAAGTTCATATCTCACAACATTTACAACGCCATTTGGGAGATATCCATTACTTAAAGTGCCTTATGAATTGGTAAATGCACCTGAGAACTTTCAAAGTTTGATGTATGAAATCTTCAAAAACCTTCTTAAATTATGGACGTCCTGTGACTGTAGAAACTGATCACAATATTTTTGTTGCATGAAAGGGAAGCCTTTTGAGACTATATCAGCCCATCTACAAAAGCTGGTATACAAAGTGTTCAAGTAAGGACAACTAGCAACTGAAGTATGTTCCTAAAAAGGAATTCGTGTCCGCGAATCAAGCGAACCGTTATCATCTGTTGAATTAAAGACCAATGTCTTTATTATTAGCTCCATCATCCGACAGCGGATGAATTTAAATTAGAGAGCAGACAACAATATCATCAAATTCCGTGTGCAATGCAGTACATCAACAGCGGTGGGCAGAAGGAAGATCAAAGTTGCTTCAGATCAGCTTATACATTTCCTCCTGAATGAAATCTTCAACCAAGTAAAAGTTTTTCACACTCATTTTGAGGTCTGGAGCATTAGCGTCCACAATGCTGACCTTGACTGAGCTTCGAAATCTCATTATTCATCCCATTCTCGGCTGTGCTTATTAAAAAAATCGAGTAATTAACTAAATATTTCGCTTCGGTCATCCATGCATACGTTGCTTTCTATGTTTTCGGGTTGAGAACTCTTGCTTACATCACCGGCAAGACCTCCGAAGATATCACGAAAGTGGAGGAAGCCCGCTCACGGTGTCAACGTGGTTTTCCGGAGACATCAAGTATAAGCACTAATTACTATTAATTGACTACATCAGTAAGTTCATAAAGCTACAATTAATTCATAGAATAAATGCATTATCTTAGCTTTCAATATACCTTACCCGCTATTAGGTTTCCCTGAGGAAATCATAAGTGATAGAGGTCCAACATTTAATTCAAGAGAAATGAATGATTCAATAAGAGCTGGAGTGATGGCAAATGATGGGAAAAAATAAGCTACATGTCAAAAGATGTATGCTGATAAATCAACATAACGTTTGTCAGATTAATGGACCCATAGGATTCATCATTGAAGCCGACAACCAACCAGGGATAGGTACTGTATGTAATTTACGAGGGTTATTTACACGTTATTTACGTAAGTAATTAACTACTTTTATACAAAATTTCAGATATTTACGTAAATTACGTCATTTACGGACGTAAATTATATGTAAATAACGTAAGTAATTAACTAACTGCTTCGCTATGTCCAACACTAGTATTTCAAATTCAAGACCTTTGATGGTCATGTGTATGTCAAAATAGAGTTTTTATTTTTCATGACATCAGAAATTCCAGAACAACAAACATCATCTGAAGACATTTGCATCAGGAGTAACTGAGCAACAGGCGTAGCACGCATCTTTTTAATTATAATTTGCCTTAATATAGAAATAGAGGTCTAATATATTATATATTATCATTCATTTCAAAGCTCGCCTCGGGCAGTGTGGCAAAGAAGCAAGCTTCCTGATATTAAAATAATTTGTCAGATAATGTCATACTACCTTTTGGAGTATTTGCTACATAAAACAAATCTTGTGGACAATTTTCCAGATCTTACTTTTTTTGTAAATAACGAAATAATCAAAACAACTTTCAATCTTCTAGTTTGTAAAAAAATTAAGAATCTTGGAAATTTACATAAAATAAGGATGCAAAGTATTCCTGGAACCCATTTCTGTACCATGAAAGCACTGTAACCACATCATTCACTCCCCAACATCCAAGTTGAAAGCTGTTAACAATGAAATAAATTTTCATGGAGCGACTGACTAATTAAAAAATTAGTGAATGTTGAAGCGATTATTATTAAGTAATAATTTATGTTTTTCTTGTTGTTGTTGTTGTTTGTTGGTTTCTTCACGGATATGGGGTTTCTGTGTGCGTCGTCGAGGATTTCGATGACGACGTCGTCGTCGTCTTTCATTTTAGCTGCTTTCTTCACAGTCAGCAGCGTTCCTGTTTCAGTGTAAATAAAAATAATGATTATTATGGTTTATCACGCTATAATTTTCCTCCTTATTTTAGTTTTGTAGGGTTCTTTCGGGTTCTTGGATCGAGGACTCTGTGTTCCAAGTTGCTCAGTACTTAGAATCATACTTTCCCTGTACTTTTGTTGATACAAGCAATTTAATTCCATTTATTTGCCAATTTACGTTTTTGTTTCTTCTGGGAATATATATTTCCCGTCTTATTAAAGGTTTCATTCCTTATCGGTTAAGGGATTGTGGGGTGTTTTATGGCCACGATATTATTCATAAGGACATTATCGGTCGTCAACATTTTCTGTAATGAAGCAGTGAAAGTTTGATTTGTTAAAAACGCACAATTTATAACTTTTCTGGAAACTATAAGACTTGAGATAGATAACATTCTGTGGACATTTTCCACTTAGCCATTTTATTCATTGTTGAACCAATTTTGTTCAACAGTCAGTTGTGTTTAAGTCTTTAAAAGTTTTCTGAAAATAACAGAAAAATATTTCGACTATAAAAACTTCCCATCGTGGTAATTTATTTTGTTGGTAAAACTGTCTTATAACAAGATCAGCATGTTCTTTGTAGCAGTTTATATAAATGTTTTTGTAAGATTTTTTATACATATGCTGAGCATAAAGCATGAATCGATTCTGTCAGCGCTTCCACCTTCTCCTGCCTTGAGTTACTTGTTTCTAGTTGGTAATCTCTACAGTTTATCCGTCTGACCCTCTGGATTACTGAATTAAACTCTAAAATGTTCCATATGTCGAAATAAATGCGACATTTAATGTTGTTCTCCTGAACACTAATTTCAGCTGCTTTCATGATTATCACAAGTAAGATGTTGAAGGAATTACATGACAGCGCATCTCCTTGGTGACATCCTCTAAGAATAGGGAATTTTTCCTAGACTCCTCTTGCAGTATGGTTTGCTGCTCGATATACCTGATCCCAATTCGGAATTCCAGGGATCTGTCTTTTATGAAACATTAAGCAAGCTTATTCCTTTCTAGCTCTTAAGCTCACTTCTATCCCCTTTTTTCAAAACTGTGCAGATTCTATATTCAAATTGTATTAATTGTGCATCTTTTCATCTATTCCAGATTTTTTGAATAGATGAAAAGAAGAAGGATTTTATAGAAGAACAGCTGTTTTCAGCAGTTTGTTGACGCACTGCGTTACGTTGTGGTTCAGGTGTCCTTTGAAGGAATCTTCCCATTTCATAAGAACCTCGAACAATACTTTTGCAGGCCACTTTAAACACCTTTACAGGCTTTTATTTTCACTTTAAAATACCTTTCAAGGCCACTAGTAAAATAAAAACCTTTAAAAGGCCACTGTAAACACCTTGCGGCAATTTCACTTCACTTGTATTTTTTCACTTAAAACGCCTTTTCCCCCCCCCCCTTGTACGTAGATGTCAGCTTAGAATTGAAATCCCCCAAAACCAGCTTCATGTCATACGCTGGTATGGTAAAATAGGTGAAATATGCTTTGTCAAGTTCGTAAAAGAAATCCTTCATATCTTCGTTGTCAAATTCGTGGGTGCATGACCACAAATTATCCTAATGTTGCCAACGGGTTACGAAATATCTGGCATTTTTTACTCCAAACTCATGTTTCGAAGGGTGGCAGCTGTAGTAGAGGTCGCATTGATGTTGGATTTTATCCTTAGGAGAACAAATATTCTACTTTATTTTTCTCGCTGAATGTTTATTGCTTCTATTATATCTAATGGCTTAGAGTTCATATGATCCGCACTGGGTATCGTTATCAATGCGGTCTTGCGCCTGCAAAGTCAGCGACCGATGATCTTTTAACTCTCAGACAAATGCTTAGATGCTAAGGAACTAAGAATACCTTAATGGAAATCAACAGTTAAAAACCGTCTGGGCGATATGCTATTGTTATCTGGATTCTGCCAAAGGATCATAAGTAATAAAAAAAAATTCTGAAGATGGTTTTATAAAACATTGTTTACATAAAGTTAACGCATATAATTTATAGTTTCCATATTCTCAATTTTCCATTTACCGTCTTCTACGGGACATGGATTTCTTGGCTAGAATTGCATATGAGGCATGATGTTGGAAACAAAAAATAGTTTTGTTTCATGAACTATAACGCTTACATCACTAATTTGGGGTTCCTCTAGCTTACAGAGAAGGGGGTCTTTACACTACATACAATAATAATACTACACACAATAATAACACTACACACAAGGTATATTAGTTTCTCAGTTCTACCGTCGCTTTGACTTAGGATATAATTATAGCTCAAAGACTGTCCCAAATTTGGACACTCCTACTTCAGTTCCCCAGCAACAAAGATATTACCAGACGCCCGCTTATCGCGCAGTAGACCTACTACAAAAAGGAAGAAAACTGGTATAAAGATACGGAGCAGACAAAACTAATCCAAAAGCTATCAAAGATCTGTAGCTTAGTCCCAGTTGAATAAGAAAGTCTCCTGTAGATATAGTTCTTTTTTTCTTCATGCTGCAGTGCATTATACAAAGAACTATCGTCCGAACCAAAGACTCTTTTTAGATGTTCGATAGCTCAATTTTCAATTTTAAAATGTCACCTCGCTCAATGCGCTTCTCAAAAAATAGAGTCTAGCTCCGCTTCCCTGCTTTTTTATGAGTTTTTGAAGCACGCTTCGTTAGCTTATTTCTCTAGAATGTTTTATATTAAAATCTTATATAATTCCAAAAGGTCACCACAATGTTAAACGTGACTTCGTACGTGCTCAGATAGGTTTTCAAACTGTATAAACACACCATATATTCTACTGAAACCATAAACCAAAGAATTCCCATAGTTACAAGGAGCACAGTGGCTACCTCTACATCAAGATGAATCCTGTTCATATTGTTTATAAACATTGTTGGTTATTTTGATATTATGATATTTTAAAATATAGAAACATTTTAAAAATATTTTTGTAAAGAAATTTGTTCTAGCACAAACATATCTTCGGTATTTTGTTTCTCCAGTTTCTAATAGCCACCCTTGCTTCGCTTCAAAATCAGATCGGTTTGACAAGCTTGTCGGTAAATCTAAAAAAATTAATATGCAACTTTGCTTTTTTAATCAATTTAAAGAATATTTTAAAATCAGACAACTCCTAAGTTTACAGCTAAAAGCTAAAACTTTGACTAAATTTTAAATGTATCACTTTACAATAACTATGTATAAAACGTAGAAAACTATTTTGAAATCTTCAAAAAGTATCTGAGAGATGATAGTAAAAAAAAATAGTCTCATTTCGAGTGTAGAGATAATAAAGAAAGTATAAATAAAAATAAGCGAATAAATATTTGCATTCATCTTTTTGAGCAGTTGAAAATGTTTTATTTGCACAAAAATAAGAACTCAAGTCAGTCAAAGACAAGAAGCATCAACAAAAACGACAATGAAAAGTATGAAGTTGTTTGCAACAAAAAACATGGAAAGGATTTTTCACTAATTGTTAATTAAGAAGATTAAATCCCATATCTATATCCTTTTGATGAAAGGAAGTGGGTGGATCAAAATCTGAACGGTTTGGAATACGGAATAGAATGGATTCCTTGCTCGTCCCACATGTAAACACTATAATTACCAAAGTAATGAATCGTCCTGGACGTTAATAAACGGGTAAATGGAAATAACATTTCACTCATTTCATCCGTTTTAGCCATGGTTTAATAACAGAGTCACAGACACATTCCGGCTATGTCGACACTAAGATAGTAGATATATAGAAAATGAATATTTTTGTTTGTTAGGAATAAAGTGATGGATTACAGAGCTGAACATTCACAAAATATGTCAACTCACAACAGTTCTCTGTATTTGTACCGTGTTCCGATGGTTTGCTATTAATGAAATGCTTATGCATATTCTATTACATCAGTATTATCACTGAAGTCTCGGATGATGATGTGAATAACGTCTTTCGCGACCAACTCCATCCCCATCTGATTTGAAACTGGTATTTTACGAGTAAGTAAGTAAAGAACATTCCTAAGGTACAATGGCAAACGCAGTCTCTTTATGACACCAATGACAATTACATAAGACTTATAAGTTTGCAGCGTCAGAATATATGGTTTTAAATAATACCTTAATCAAGATGCAATTACCAAAAATCTAAAAACTGGAGGTTTTGAGAGAGTCTAATCCGACTAGGTGTTACGAAATGCAGAAATGGCTACATCTCAACACCATTCTGCAACAATAACAGTAGGAAACTTATACTTACTTTACTTTCTTGTTGTTGAATCTTCGGCAGATCCCAGCTAACAATACCTTTCCCATCCTTCTCGGTTTCTGGCTGATTGTCCAAATTCGTAGACATTTCGGTTTTTGGCGGCCTTGTCTAAGCGCTTCTATCTGTTGGAGATGTTTTTTAAGCAGGAACAGATTAATTCATTCTCTCCACATAACTCGACCATCCCAGCACTTTGAACCATAGATCAGTACAGGCACGACAGGCTAGTTGTACAGCTTTAGTTTTGTCCTCTTAGATAGTTGGATTAAACTTAACAATCGATAAAGGCTGAAGAGACATCGGTTGGATATATTCTTCTCTTTTTCTCTATAGGATGTTGAAATAACTACATGATAGTCGCCTTGTCGAAAACCTCTTACACTCTGGAAACTGTTGGAGATTCCGTTGACCCGTATCATCTCTTTATCAACTTCCGTACAACACGCCTCAGAGGAATCAAGTGTTCTATGATATGAACTTATTTGGCATCTTCAAATCCTTTCTGCGTTTGCAACATACTTCAGAGTCATGGCTACAGTTAACGCGAAGACAAAACAATATAAATGATCTCCACCATGAAGCACACCAACCAACCATCAACAATGAGTTTCTATAACATCGTGTGGAAGGATGTCAGTGATGTTTTCATCCCCAAACTTTCCACATATAAGCCTTTCGTTCCTTCTAAAGATTCTGGAAAGAATCCTAGATTAACATATTCCATAGTAAATTCAATTCTGATATTATTTCGTCAGCATGCTTACATCAAAGGAAAATCAACGAAAACATCTATGAATGAAGTAGTTCGGACTGTGGAATCTTCTTTGGAATTTGGACAACTTTCCTTAGTAGCGTTTCTTTAATGTTGAAGGTTGTTTTAACAATGAAAGAACCACCGCTATCAGAAACTCAATGAAATCAATTGAGCTATCTCAAGTAATAGTTGGATTGAAAACATGCTGAATTAGCAGAATGGTATGCAGAGTACACACACACAAGGCGGGAGCATTTCTCACCTACTGTGACTACACCACAGGTAAGGACTCAAATCTGGGGTTAAATACTGTATCCAATTGAACGAGCAAATTCTCAAAGACAATATAAGCAAGCAAAATGTAGGGCGCTAATGATAGGAGGAGTAAGACTCAAACTCGGTGAATTTGAACAGCCATATAAGATCTATCATGTTGTATGGGGTCCTTATCAGGTGTTCAAGGACTTGTTCGTTAAAGGAAATTACATGATTCTAGAAATGGTCAACACCCAAAAAAGAAAATGCTTTTATCCCCCCCCCCATTTACGGACGTAAATTACACGTAAATTACGTAAGTAATTAACTAAATATCTCACTTTGCCCATCCATGATACAGAGTCACAATTTTCGCAAGAGATAGAATAGATGCCAGGCTTCTTTAGGGATGGTGTTGAATCCTTAGAACTTTTTAGCACATCACCTTGGGAAAAGGTGGTGATTTCGTAATTTCCACTCTAAATTTGCCATAAAAAGATTAGCATCAAAGCAAGATAGTGGGTTTCCCATTGATGTACCAAAACATTGTCGGTAAAACTTATTACAAAACTAGAAAGTAGTTTGTTCCATACATATACTTGTTAGCCATCGAGGACTGGCTTTTCGGTCCCGATATCTTGTTCACATAGCCATTCATTTAGGATGCTAACAGCTATGGTATGCTATGGTATATCTTTCTTATAGCTTCTTTTTCTGGAAAAGGGACATTTCAAATTGCTCCTTCAATGTCTTCTATCACATCTTCCAAGTTGGTCTTTTTTAAACATTACATTTATATTATAAACATTACATATAAACATTACATTTATATTACATGTCATTTTGTATAATTCTAAAACCACAACAAAGCATACAATGAAAGCCCATTTCAAAATCAATCCATCTCACCTCTCAAATTAAATTACGAAAGTAATTAAGATTTGTCGAACTGAAAACGTGACGATTTAATTACAATTACATTTAACTTCATCTTTCCCATAATCATCTTCTAATTCAACCCCAAATATAATCTTCTTATAAGAAAGATTCTGGACAAAACTCCCAAAATCTGCTGATTAATCTGGACTGATCTGAACAGATTTCAGGCTGAATTTGGTGTGAAATTGCGATACTATCAAATTTTGTAAAATATGGAATGAAGTAAATTTATTTAGAAAATTATCACAATTTAATATGAAAGCAATATATTTCCATACATTCTCATTATAGATTACAAACTAATTGATATTGACATTCGTATTATATGAATTTTATGGCTAATTAAGTTTATACAGTAAAAACATAAACATATATATACAGTATCTATAATTATCTCTGACTATACGAATATCATACATAGGTAATTGGTAGTTAGTACGTGTTTTAATATATTTATGATTTTAAATTAGTGGCTGACCAGGTCGTGGTTAAAATATTAATGGCCTGCCAATTTATTTTAAAGGCTTGTCTGTTAACTTGAACTTATTTCCAGCTTTAGAAACTGATTTCTCCGGGAAGATATTTGTCAATTAAGGATTGGTAGTATGGCCACAAAGCATCGATGTCGGGGACGGTCTCGCTCTTGGTATACAAGTCGTAGCGGCTGAAAAGAAAGGCAATTGTTTTAGTTTTAGAAATTTTAATACAACTTTTTATATATTCTTATCAAATAATAACAAATAATTGCTAATAAGCAATATTATTAAACAATGAATTATCAGTATTTGCAATATATTGTATTTGTTAATAATTCAATATCAAATATTCATTGAACTTTTTATATAAGATGATTTTCGATTTACGGACAGTGGAAAAAATTATTCAGTTATAGAATATTGCACGTATACCCAAAGGGTCATCATATGACAAAAAAATTCTTATACTTCTGCCCCAAAGATCCTATGTCGTTTATCCGAGGATAAAATAGAACATCATTTTGGACGTAAAATCAGTGATAGGAGCAGAAGTCAGCACCGACCATCACACTACTGCGATGTAGAATATCAGAGGCAAGTATAATATTGAGGCCTTTAAGACACCAGGGAAAGCCCTTCAATTCGAAGATGCATTTGACGAAAAGTTTGTATTTCAACCCAAAACCAGCGACATCGAGAGGCCCTGCAGAGACACAGTGCTAGAAGTTTTGGGCACCCGAAAGGTCCCAGAGGATGGCGTGATGAAGAATCGATAGAGTGGTCGCAGCCAAGGAAGAAGCCTATCGAGCGTATATCCAAAGGGATACTATAGGAAACAGAGATATCAAGAGAAAAGGAGGGAAGCTACCAAACCTTATTGTCAAAAGAAAAGAAGATTTGAGCAAGAGGAAGTCAAAAACCTCGAGGTACTGAGGGTCATGAACCAGGCAAGGAAGTTTTATGAAGGTTTCAGCAAGCATCATCCCCATAAAATCATTCTGCAAGGATC
>HF734200.1:5600-20551 GCA_000341915.2 Megaselia scalaris
GGGGGGGGGGGGGGGGGGGGGGGGGGGGGGGGGGGGGGGGGGGGGGGGGGGGGGGGTTTTGTTGAAATTCACATTTTCTTGAAATTTATTTTCTTTCAAAAAAGTCTTTCTCTGAGGTTATTGCGGGGTCGAGGTCTTTGAGTAATGAATGTGAAATTTACTTCAAAGGACTTGTTTTCTTTTTGAAATTTGTCTGTAAATGATTTTTCATACAGGCTTTTTATGTAAAGAGAAATGGTTCAAAGAGTTTCAAAAGGAACAATATTATCTACATTTTGAGGACCATAACTATGGATCATGTGCAGATTTAGCAAAGAATCGAAGTATGGACTTCACCTGAGGGAGCCACAAAAAACCAAATCGACCATGTGTACACGAACCACCGACACTCTTCGTGTATACTGGATGTACGCTCGTTCACAGGTGCAAACATTGACTCCGACCACAATCTGGTCAGAGCACGTAAACTTTGTAGAATCTCTTCGAGCAGCATAAAAAACAATATCAAGCAACGTAGACTCAACATAGAGGCACTATAGGGGGGGGGGAGATATCGTTATTATAACTTTTATTCTTAAATTTTACAATTTACTTGTTGAATTCACATTGAGATACGTCGTTTTTTCATTCAATTTATATTTACAAGATTTATTTTTCTTTTAATTTATTCCTTTCTTTTTCTTTGGGAAAATCAAATTACTAAAAAATACATGGTCGATCCTTCGATCCTTTGTGGGTTCGGACACTTCTCTAGAAGAGTGAAGCGTAACCTTCCCCTAGAAATGACATCCATAAAATGTATAAATATTACTTTTTTTTGTTTTCTTGTATAAATATTTGTTTTTCTTATTAATTCTTAAATATTTTCTGTGTCTTCTTAAAATAAATTAATATCTTATAAAAATGCTTCTTAAATGCAAAGGGTCTTAGAAGTGGATTCTATTATTTTCATTATAAAATTCAAACTTTATGATAAAGTATAATTTTACTAAACACCTTTTCAGTCTTTCCACTAAATCTTGACAAATTATGTGCTTTCTGGCTTCTAAAACCCCAGGCAAATTATTGTGAGAGTGAATCTTATATTTCTTATTATTGTACACTAGGAGGATCCTCTTACAGAAAGATAAACTTAGGACGAAAACAACCAAATAAGCAACTAAATCTTAGCAACTTCTAAAATGTAAAAAAAATGGGTTTTCTACTTTGTAAAAATCTACGCGTAAAATACATATACTAAATAACTAAGCGGTACAATTAAAGATGAAGAAGCTGTGACTACTGAGACTCCATTAGTGGAGAAGAAGAACCCTCCTCTAGTCGATCCAGCACCAGCATCAATGGATTCCCTTGACATGGGCAATTCGGTGGGGGCGGTCAATTCCTCTGGACACGGTAGATTTTCCGCTTTCAATGTAAATAGTTCAACAACGTTACCAGCTGAACGCCGTCGGTGTTGCTGTCCATCAATTTGGTTGCCATTGCCATGTAAAGGTGCCTCATCATCATAGTACTCAGTTCCTTGTTCTGTATCATCCGCGGAGACTCCACTGCTCATGAAATCATTCGAAATTGGATAAATGTTCTTTTGGTTAGTGTGGCTTGTGTGTTGGTAGAATGTGTTTCCAGCACTTGTACGTTGTTGGTAACGGCGGCCATTAAGAGTTAAATCGTTGTTAAGTATTGGTTGCATTGGTTTATCCTTCTCGTTGAATAAAGTGCATTCGATTTGTTCCAAAGACTGTTTTAAAATCATGTTTTTGGTGCGATTGCGGAGTTCATAGATCCATTGCAAGCGACAGTCACATACAAATTTGTTATCTGAAAAGAAAAACGAAGGGAAAATTGTTAGATTTTACTTTTGAACATAGAAAAATATAGGAATGTATTATAGATTTGTGATGGGAACTTCTGTAATTTTCGTAATATACATGTGAATTATACATAAATTACATAAGTAATTAACTTTTCCAATCTTCGATATCTCGAGGAACAATAAGAATATAAAAGCTTAAATTGGATTTACAAGATTGAATACCAAAATTTTCCATATATCTTAGGAATGGAAAAGTCTTCAAGAGAATATATAGGTAATGTACAATATAAGTGCTGATGTTGATGATTCACAAGTTTAAATACCGTCATTGGATCTGTGAAATACTGTGGAGGTGCTACCGTCAACAGATGTTAGGAATGGAAAAGTTTTCATTACAATGTAATGTCCAAGATAAGTGTAGCGAGACAATCTATATAAGGACCAATACTTTTGCAAAGGATATGTGGGACTACTTGCAAAAATACATGAAAGCAGGCATGGGCATTGCCTGTAAATTTTTTGATTTACAAACATAATTTACACGTAAATTACGTAAGTAATTAACTACTTTTACAAAGGATATGTGAGACGACTTGCAAAAATACTTGAAAGATGACAAGGACATTGCCTGCAACTTTCGTGATTTACAAACATAATTTACATGGTGATTACATAAGTAATTAACTAATTTCCCACAAAAAATCAGTTATTTACGTACATTACATAAGTATTTAACTAGCATGAACGAGGTTGTAGAGCAGCAAATTGTTAGAGCTCCCAGAGGAACTAAAATGTAGAGGGGAGATTATTAGTGACAGGAGTGTTTTTGCTTCTATTGTGTAGATTTCCTGTAAGTTTCTTGATATTGATAAAATCTATTGAAGGACGACTGAACATGAGTGCTATGAGTGCAACTTACAAACTGGATCCTAAGGATCTTCATATGAAGCATTGAAAGCAGCTAAAATGTTATAATTGTCCAATTACGGTCAGAAAAAGTTAAAATTAAAAGATATGATGTTATTGTCAAGAGCATCATGGTCCTATGACCTATAAAGAAATTTCGTTGATACTTTGGATACAACTAGGAAAACGACTATTGTCGTGATAAGTATACAAAGCTGAAGATGTAGGATTTTTTAGTTACATCAGAGAAATCCATAAGAATAAAGCTCATCAATGCGCTGTTTGTCCTACAATTAGACAGCCAATAATAAATTACTTTTAAGAGACAAATGTACTGTCAGGAGGAAGAATGAGATTCCTAGAAAATATAAAAGTCTCAAGGATAAATCTCTTGTTGATTACAGGTAATCTTCACATGATAATAAGAAAAAAATCCATATATCCTAACAAAAATTACTTTCAAACCTGAATGAATAACACTTAATCTAAATAATAGCATCTAAAGTATTTCAAATAACAGTAATCAAAGAACGTGTCCAGGAAGGATGACAAAGTTTCAAAAATTAATTCACCCCATAATGATCTGCTTTACACTCTCAAAAGGATCCCCCAAAGATATAAAAGATACACAATGGATAGATAAACCCCCTAAAATTGTTCATGTTTAACTCCCTAGCTATCTTCATCAACCTAGTCATCAGGTTTTTCGTACATGCTTAGAGAGTTAAGTAAATATATTCCTAGAGAAAATGAAAAGAAATTGATAAGCAGATTCCATGGTAAAATTAAAAATTCTGTTTGCATAAAAAATAATGTCAACATGAGAGCGACTGGAAAGTAGATGAAGATGAAACACAGAAACAGAAGAACACATCCATCCTTTGTCCTTTACTTCATTTTTTAGCTTTTTACCAGCTAATTTAAAAGAAGACGAAACAAAAAAAATAGATTCTATAACAAAATGGAAAAAATACAGAACCAGCAAATGAGGAAGAAATTACTTTGAATTTTTGGTTGGAAAGTACTGAAGGGACACTGCGAGGAGTTGGTTGTTGCATTTGCATTTAACATTTCAGATCAAACGGAATCTACTGGTACAACTTAACATTTGGGGCCTACCGGTGGTTAAGTTGGGTTAAAATGTTATGATATTTGTGGGTAAACGATGAAGGTAAAAGCTGGTCAAATTTAACATTTCAGGTCAACGGGAATCTACAATTTTCACATTTTAATTTTTTACGTAAAAGTTAATACCATTTAACATTTTAGGTCAACTGGTTGTTGCATTTGTTTGGTAAAATCTGGTACTATTTAACATTTCAGATCAACCGCAATCTACAATTTTCAATTTTTTTTTTCAATTTCTAAAGCTGGTGAAACTAATTTGAGGCCTACCAGATATTAAGTTGGCTTAAAATGTTAAGTTATTTGTAGGTAAAAGTTGTAGGTAAAAGGTGGTCAAATTTAATATTTTAGGTCAACCGGAATCTACATTTTTCACATTTTGAAGTAAAAGTTTGTACCATTTAAAATTTTAGGTCAACTGGTTGTTGCATTTGTGGGTAAAAGCTGGTACCCTTTAACATTTCAGATCAACCGTAATCTACAATGTTCACATTTTAAAAATTTTTAAAGCTGGTGCAACTAAATATTTGAGTCCTACCTGTTGTTAAGTTGGATTAAAATGTTATGGTATTTGTAAGTAAAAGTTGGTACCATTTAATACTACAGGTCAACCGGAAACAATAACTTTCACATATTCTAATTTGCAAGCAAAGGATGGTTCCATTTACCACCTTAAGTGAAGAAGAATATAAAATTTTAGCACTTTTATCTAGCTGGTTCAATTTAATATTTGAGGTCAACCGGAATTAAGAAACACATTTTTGAATTTTACAAACATAAATACTAATAAAAGGTGATATTTTTTTTTCAACTGGTTCCATGTAATATTTAAGGCCAACCTGAACCTGAAATTCTCATATTTGCTTAGTTATAGATAACAATTGGTTATTTTAAGATTTTAAAAGGGAAACAGAAAACAGAGAAATAAATGGTAATAAATTTTAATTTTTTTTAAGAAGTCCACGTCTCGGATAGGATTTATTAGTCTCTCTTAGACTAAGGTCTGAAATCGTTTAAAATCTTGAACATTTAAGAGCAACAGAGCTCCAGTCTTGATCATTCAGCCAGTAAGTTTTACAGAACAAGCTATGTACTTTTGAGTTACCATCAAAAAATTTAATAATTAATAACTTTGTTACTTTGAAAAAGCTTGTCAACAAATTTCTTTCACTGTAAAAACAATATCCTAAAAACAAAGTAGAAAGTCGATAATAATAAGCTTTTGATGGATCTGAGCAAAAACAAAAATATATAAAACAGAAAAACACGAAAACCTTAACCAAAGGAAATGTCCCATTTGGAAAATTTGTTATTTTTGACATACTCCTAATCAGATTTAGGGTAACTACATTATTTGTTACTACCATACCGAGCTGAATAACTGACTGGCTTTTCTGACTCCTCGTCATTTAGTATACTTGCCAGTCTTTGTCTTGTCATGAGAATGTAGCTCTTTATTAGTGTTCTTGATGTTTTCATTTCCTTCCGTTGTGGTAATTGAAAGAAACTTACTGCTTTGGGTCACTTTATTTCTTTCCTCGGTGTCAGCAATACTTTCATTCCTCACAAGACAGTTGAAATTTGTGCTACGGTCTTTTAACTTTTCTTATATTTTTGTGCTGACTTTAAGGTCACTTTAAATTGGGTTGTGGAAGGAAGGAAACATGATATTATATAAACATAAAGGAGCTTCCAATTATTTTTCGACTTGGAAGGTATTACGTGGTTCTTACATAGTATTAGAAGGAATCCTCCTACCATAATCTTCTTACAAGACAGCGGAACATCACATCGTTACCAAGAAACAACATTCTTCGATGTCTCAGTGGGAATTTGAATATCTGCTTGGACTGCCATTAGACATTCCCTTTGTCTCGTCCATTTCAAGATAATAAATTCAAGTCCATTTTAGAAACATATCACATCATCATTTCGAAATTCCTAAATTTTATGGTCACTTAAAATAAGAGGGAAAAGATAGAGAAGATACTTTATTATTAAAATGACAACATCACAAAACCAGAAAACACATTTTAAAATTTATCTTCTAGTCAAAAATGGCTCCTCATATCTTCAATCTTTTTACAGATTATTTTTCGGACATGGTTGTCTAGTATGGTTGTTCTAGGTTTTTGTTGGGAAACTTTTGTTTTTTAACAAGGACTTACATTTTATAGACATTTGCATAAAATATGTGGAAATTTGTTTGAATATAGAATGGTTTTTAAACTTTAATGTTTGAGGGTAAAGCCCAAATTGTTATTGTATTGCATACGTCCCTTTTCAGACGCCTCTTCAATTATTCATCAGCTTACTAGGAATGAAGCTTATCGACGCTCTATAAGTAGATAAAGATACCGACTATTGTCTCTATTCGGATTACTACAAAGCACACATCACAGTCGGCGCGCAAAATCAGCCGCAGTCGACGCCAAAAATTTTACGCGTCGACCATCTTATTTTTGCATCGCTTTTAATCGACTGTCGCTTTCAAATTTCGAGACTAAATTCTGAGTCGACAGAAAAAATTAAATTTGACGAGCAAAAAAAAAAAAAACGAGCTCGTCGCGTCACGCGTCGCCAATTTTTAAAACTTGAACAAAAAAAGTCGTAGTCGACCGTCGACGAGTACATTTTTTACCCGAAAAATAAGCCGTAGTCGACCGTCACCGCCAATGTTTTAATTTGCGTCGACCGCCGCCAAAATGCCGTGACTGAGGTGTCTGCTACAAAGGAGCAGGCAGAGCAAGCCATTATAAATCAAACATGTATTTAGTCACCTTTTCAAAAGCTCTACCGACTTTAATCTCTTTTTGAATTTACTAGCGACGCGACAGGGTCATCAAACTACTTATAAATAGTCGATTTCGAATTTCACCTCCAATATTACGCTCTTTTTTAAGATGTGTTACCGACTTTCACTTCTTTTGAAATTTACTAGCGATAGGGTCATCAGTCTGTAGATTTTCAGCCAATTTTGAACCTCCCCTCTGAAATTATTGCATAATCAGAACAAGTCATTAGCGTTTAAAATATATTCTGCTGTATTTTCAGATACGATAAGGATTGTCTTTTATTGAATTTTCTCTTATCGAATTTACTAGTTATAGGGCCACCTATATACTAGGGCCGCCTGTCATCTGTATTTAGATTTACTAGTGACAGGGTCTTACGGACCAAGAACAGCTTCTCCTCCAAAAATTTTAGTATTTCAAATTTATTCAGCCGATTTTTAAAGAGCGTTACCGACTTTCGTCTCTTTTTAAATTTACTAGGGATAGGGTCATCTACTGTAAAGTAGTAGGCTTCCATTTTAGCTCTAAAGCTCACTGAATTCTGCGTTGTTACATGTTTTATAAACAGAACGAATCATTACCATTTAAAATGTACTAGTGACAGGGTCATCAGCCTACTGATAAACAACAGATTTCGTACCTCACCTCTAAATGTCATTGAATTCTTGACAATAGTCTATACTGTGAGCAAGTCATCAGCATTTATATTTATTCATCACTATCATTTTTCATCTCTTTTTGAATTTACTTGTGAGAGGGGCATCAGCCTAGTAACAAATAGCAGATTTCGAATTTCAATTCTAAAATTCTATCATTTAAAATATATTTAGCCGTATTTTACCAATTTTTATCTCTTTTTAAATTTATTAGTTAGAAGGTTATCAGACTTCTGATAAATTTCAGATTTCAAGTTTCACCTTAGTCTTTACAGACGATAGTAAATTCAAAATGAGATGAAAGTCGGTAGCATTTCAAGTTTGTTCACCCGTTTTTTAGGACCGCTATCGACTTTCATCTCATTTTGAATTTACTATAGAAAGGGCCATCCATCTTCTTATAAACAAGCTTATTTACTTTACTTTACCTTCCAAATTCATTGCATTGTCCTTGACTTTAACAAGGAAATTGCCTCCATTACTATTCAATAACCAAAAAATACAAAAAAAGTGCAAATAAAAAGAAAACTAGTTCAAATAAAACTCATGTTCTTAACTGGACTTCCGTTAAAAAGGACATCTAGGAATTACACTATAAAGTCACACACAGATCTAAACACATCCTTCTCGAAAATCTCGAAAACTTCCTAACACAAAAAAAGAAATCCCCAAAAATCTTTTTGATGTGATCCCAAGGATGTCAAGCAAGGAAGAAAGAAACAGTACTAAAGGATAATGTAGAATTACTGGAGATATGTGAACGAAAATTTAAAAGATAAAGAGTGTCCCAGTTTTGGGTCCTTTGAAAAATCTAGGAACTGAAATATGTTAGTTTTAAATAAATAACTAGAAATTTATTTAATATTATCAGGAATTCTTTAGAAATGCATAGAATTGCATCAATGTATCTCTCTCGTATATAATACTTTAATAATTCTTTCCATTTCTTAATATATTTTTCAGGCTATAGGGTGACATGTTTGAGGATGTGTTTGCAATTAAGGACTATCTGTAATTGAATTGGTTTCAAATTACGAACTGTCTGTAGTTTAATGGGCTTCCTATGGAAAAGTTGGATGAATAGTGCCCCTTGAATAAGGGGTAGTCCTGTTTTTAAATATGTATCCATATGGCCTACATGTTCTTAATTTTTATCCATATAACGCTCTCTTAAGTAAAATTTCTTTGCAATTATGGACTGTCTGTAATTGATTGGGAGTTCCATATGTAAAACAATAGTGACCCTTGAAGAAGGGTCGTCCTGTGTTTACATTCATATATTGTCTGTTTTAATTAACTAAGATTTCTTTGCAATTATGGACTGTCTGTAATACATTGAATTTCCCTTGGAAAATAGTTGAATATGGAGAAGTCATAATAATAGTGCCCCTTGAACAAGGGATACTCCTATTTCTAAATTGGAATAATTATAAGGTAGCCTTGAGTAAGATTCGTTTGCAATTATGGGCTATCTGTAATTCAAAGGGTATCCTATTGAAAACTGTTGAATGTGGAGTAGTCATAATAATAGTGCCCCTTGAAAAGGGATAGTCCTGTTTCTAAATTTGAATCCATATAAGGTAGTATAAACTAAGATTTCTTTGCAATTATGAACAGTCTGTAATATAATGGGTCTCCTATGGAAAACTGTTAAATATGGATAAGTCTTAAGAATAGTGCCCCTTGAATAAGGGATACACCTATTTCTAAATATACTTATATAATACTTATAGAGTAGGCTTGAGTAAGATTCGTTTGCAATTATGGCTGTCTGTAATTTAATAGGTTTAACTGTTTATAATTGCATGGGTTTCATATGAAAACAATTGAATAAGGCGTATTCTGAAGAATAGTACCCCTTGAAGAGCGGCAGTCCCATTTTAAAATTCTTATAATTTCAAGATTTCCTTGAAAGTCTGAAAAACTCTTAAAAGTCTAGGCTAAAAATCGCCGAAATGTTCGCCATTCGCCAAAATTTACATTCTTGTTTTAAACGCTTTTGCTTTTTCTTCTTCTGCTTCTTCTTTTCGCCATTCTCCGAAATATTTTACATTCTTGTTTTAAACGCTTTCTTCTTCTTCTTCTTCTTCTTCTTTTAAACAGAATTTATGGAGAATTAGCTGTGGTAGCTAATCTTAGCCAAATCTAAATAAAATCTTCAAATAAACATTCGCCAAAAATGTTGCCTTCTTCTTGTTTTAAATTTTTTCTTCTTCTTTTAAAAAGAATTAATGGAGAATTGGATTTTGATCCAAATTCTTGGCCAGTTCTGAATAAAATACTTCCCAAAAACCTCTATTACGGACAAATCTTAGAAAAATCTTCAATTAAACATTTTCCAGGAACAAAACTTCCCAAAAAACCTGAAACCATCTATTTTCTCTTGGAAAAGCTACATATAGAATAGTTTTCCTATCTTCTCGCTTTCTCATACTCCAAAGCACAAGAACAAAAGGAACAAAAACCTTTTATCATAAATCTAAATCTTAAGCAGGAAAACATGTCTTTAAGAAAAATTAAGGTAGGAACGAGCTAAGAAGTAGGGCAGGAGCTGGGATGGTAAAAAATATTATTGAATATCATCCTTGAAGTCCTGTACCCACCCACACTTGTGCTTCCTTTCTCATAAAGTATTCTATAAACGAATTAGTTTTCCTCTTAAAGAATTATGAAGAGTGCACATTAATTTCTCCAAGATATACGGATATTTCTTATTTATGTAGCTTGGATGGTTTCGTTCCTTCTTATATAATACAAAAATATTTCAGCTAGGAGTTTCTGTATATATTTTCCCTTGCTGTTCCTGCTTTCATATAAGGAGAAACAATTTATAGATAGTTAAAATGTTTCTTGTTTCACACTGGAAGAAATGTGAATCCTCTTTCAAGGATTTGGGGTAATTAGCAGAAAAGTTTGTTAACTTTTCAAGTACATTGAAAGGGATGGGAGTAATTAATATATGTTGTATTTGATGGGATTATGGAGGTTTTTGATGTTACCAATTTTGTTTGCATCGCAGGAAAAGTTTTAAATACATTGGGAGTAATTATTGTGATTATGTAAACGGGTTTTCAGGGAATATTTTGTGAGATTTCTTTTACAAATAATTGTTGGTAATTATTCGGTATTCATTTAGGTTAAATAAAAAATAGAATACAATAAGAAAATTGAATTTGAATTAGTAGTCATAGAATATAGACCACAAAAGAGACCTTAGGGACAAATTCTATAGAATTTCCTCAACTGACAAGAACATTTACCCCGCCTCTTCTCATCTACATAATACTAGAGCAGAAGTTAATTATCTTCAATATCAACTTCTACCCTCAATAATCAAAAACATACCTTTCAAATTGAAAGCCATCAATCAAAAGATGATGACCAGGCCGTACAATTTGTTCCTACTGTTTTACAGGACACACAAACAGGAAGAGAATATTATATTGAATCAATATTTTATTCTACGCTTTTTGTTTTTAGCTGGTACACATTGGAAATTTTTAGAGGGACATGTCCGTAAAGTTCCATATAATATCATGAAAGAGTGTGTACCCTGGCATCTCTGGCAGTATTAAATATTAAATTTACGGTTTCAATACGCTAAGATGTTTTCGACAAGAAAACTGAATATGATGCAGTAATTTCAAGATTTCCTGAAAATTATCCGGGTCAAGTAGAGAGAATGAACGAATCAGCTGCTGCTCAAAATCATGCTTCTTTCAACTGATATAAACGTGTACACAAGACCGCCAAAGAACGCGATGGGTGGACCTAGTAGAGAGAGACACCATACAAAACTGGAGACAGTCATCAGAAACTAGGACACATGGACAACGTATTGTTAGCCCGAATCTGTCGAAGTTTTATCAGCAATAAAGCAGAAGTAATTAAGTTCTTGTTTATGGACTTTGAATATATCTAGGCCTACATGAAGTCCGTAATGCTCCCTACATGTATAACGTAGATAACTCTTATCTGTCGAAGTTTTATCAGCCACATAGGAAAAATAAGAATTTTTACAGAGTATAAATATTATACGATAAATCTAGATGTTATTCGTAATGATCCCTACATTTTCATGAAAAGTAACAACCCTCATCAGATATCATCATGTCCCATCTTTAGTATACCCATACTATTTATTGAATAGGTAATCTGTACAGTTGAGTACTGTCCCTAATGTTCCCTACATTCTATTTTTTGCTTATATAATATTAAAAAACTGTAGGCCTACATGAAGTCCGTAATGTTCCCTAGATGGACAACGTATTGTTAATTCGAATCTGTCAACAAAGTAAAAGTATTATGTTCTTTTTTACAGACTATGAATATTATACAATGTTAGAATAAATCAATATGCTATCCGTAATGATCCCTACATTTTCATGAAAAGTTACCCTCATCAGTTATAATATATACCCATACTATTTATTGAATAGGTAATCTTTACAGTTGAGTACTAATGTTCCCTACATTCTATGTTTTGCTTATAGAACATTAAATGCAGACCTACATGAAGTCCGTATTGCTCCCTACATGAAGTCCGTATTGCTCCCTACGTGCAACAACTTCTGGATAATTTTTTAAGTCCATATTTTCAATATCTCCATGTTTTATATTGAACATCGGAAGGGGGATACATTTTGCTTGAGTACTGTTAATAATGTTCCCTACAATTTCAGCAAGAGAGTATTTGCTACTCAACATCTTAATTCATTCTCTGTCTTTGTTTACAGACTATAACTTTTCTTTAAATGTTCACCTTTAATTTTAATGGTGTAGATTCAATAGAAGTTCTATAATAATAATGGTTCTGTTTCATAAGGAAGTGAGTAGGCAATTAAGTGCCTTTTTTGTGGTCGTGGCTTGTATAAATAATAATTTTATTTTCTATTCCATTAGAATCGATTCTTTCTCCTGTGGGCTCTTCCTTAATACAAATAAAAGTCTAAGGAACAAAAGCCTCAGGAAATATGTTGGCGTTTGTTCTATTGTTGCGTGCCCCGTTCCTTCATTCTCAGGTGCTTTATTCTATATATGGCGTGATTATAAAATCCTTAATGACTAGCCTTATAACACCTCGTGGCAAGGAGGACAAAGGGAAACACAAACAACCACAGAAAACTGAAAATGGTCATTAAAAATCCAATAAATTTCATTGAAGCGAAGCGGAACCCTGTTTAGTTGACTTAAGGATTCAGTTATTCCTTGGTAGAGTGAATTTTAGCGTGGTTTGTAGTATTTTTATATTAATTGGAAGGATTTGTTATTGGAAGGATTTCATTGAAGGAAATATATTTTGTAATTAAAAGTAAAGTTATTAAAGTAATTTGAAGTTAGCACTAAGTTTTTGCTAAATGTAAGGTAAATCTAAAATATTTTCGTAGAAAAATGGATAAGTTTAGGCATATTGAGAATAATTTTAGAGACCGACTATACATTTTTTTATAAAGGATTAGAAAGATGTCATAAAAGCAAAGTTGTAGTATACTGGCGATATTGCTCACCACGAAACACTATATATATGCGAACAACACCTAAATAAAAGACCCTAGTTTTATATACACCCTACTATATCCCAAATATTATACACCGAAAACTAGGTAGGAATCATATGTTTGTTCATTATAAGTAAAATTTTTCAATTATTTAAGAAAGGCATTAGTTTAGGAGACATTATTGTAGTACTAGGGTGTTACTCCAAAACATAGGACAGATACTATCTTAGGGTATATGAAAGTAGGGAACAACTATTGAACTTAAATATAGATGGACATTACCCTCCAAAAATGAGAAAAAAAAACAATTTTCAATTACTTAAGAAAGACCCTAGTTTGGAAGACATTATTGTAGTCTAGGGTGCTACTCCGAAACATAGGACATACTCCAGCATAGGATATATGACAGAAAAGAAAAACTATTGAACTTAAACATAGATGGACATTACTCTCCAAAAATGAGAAAAAAGATGCCTAAATAAGACCTACCCTACTATACCCCTAATATTCAAAAGAAGACCAAATATAATCTAAAGTTAATAGTTAGTAAGGGAACTAGATTGGTGGTGGTAAATCGAGCAACTAACATTGTGATGTGTTAATTTGGATTGTTGTTCCCAGCTATAACCCAGAAAGAAGAAGTAAGTTACAAGAATTCCGTGAGAAACTTCACGGTTCTGGTGTTTTCTAAATGACTTGGACAATTCTATTTTTTATGATTATTCATTCAAATTAATGTAATTGGTTAATGGCCAAGGAAGTTATTTTGATTGTCAGGTTTTTATGGGAGTTTGAGTTAAGGATGAATTTAGATATTTTATAAGCTTTCTTTAATTGAGCTAATGATAATTTTTGATTGACAGCGATTTTTGACGGTAATGGAATTAAGATATAATAGTTTTTATTAGAAAAATTACTTAATATTTGTATAACATTTATAAATAGGGAAATTAGTAAACATTTCAATATTTTAAGAAATGTTTAGTTTGGGAGTTTTTTTTACTATTTCTTTTCACAATATTTAATACCACGACATATAAAAGTGAAGTGAGGGTAGGAATCAGACACCTTAGTCACGGAAATTTGGAGATGGTCGACTACGGTTTATTTGTTGGGCTCTCGAGGATAATCGACTATGTCTTATTTTTGTCCAGGGTTTCAGAAATTGACGTATAAACTGTCTGGTATTAACATGTTTATGAATTACTGGCCAGTCGTGGCCAGATTTGGTAGTCAACATAACAACTAGCAGGCAAATTTAGTATTAGGAGTAATTAGGATTTGATACAAAAGACGATAAAAGAATTCACGTACGAGGCAGACACCTCAGTCGCGGCATTTTGGCGACGGTCAACGCCGACTAAAATTTTGGCACGACGTCGACTACGGCTTATTTTTATAGTGCTCAACAATGGTAGGGTTGTTTTTTTCAGGTGACGCGCAACGAGACGAATCTTTTTTTTTTGCTCGTCAATTTTTTTTTTCTGGCGAAGCGAAATTTGAAAGCGAAGGTCGACTAAAAACTACGCAAAAAACAGTCGCGTTCAGGCTGCTCAACCGAAGCAAAATTTCGGCGAACGGCGCGCCGAAAATTACCTTCGGCAATCGGCGAACTCGGGGGGGGGGATATTTAATGAATAAAAAATAAAGTACCAAAAAGAATTTACTTGAATTGTTTTATTGTGTGGGATTTTTTTTTTATTTTTTTATATTTAGGAATGATAATATTGAAATTTATTGATTAATGGTAACTCCCATGAAACTTCACAATTTGACTTTTACAAAACTTTTCTAGGTAATCTTGTTTCTCAGACATAGGGAAAATATCTCATAAACTTTTTTAAACTTCAATAATGCAACTATGAAGTCTTTCCGGAACTGGACAAGGCATTCTTACTTACTTTGGCGTTGACTATCCTTTCAACAAGATCTATCTAAAATTCACAATTTCTAGAGGTTCATCCAAGAAGGAATTCTTTGTCAATTAAGTCTGGCTTAAGAATTTCCGGCGCCAAAAAACACACACTTCCATCACCATAATCGTCGAAATCATCTCCATTTTGAATGAAATCGTCATACTAAAAATTTAATTTCGTCATAATTTTTTAAAGAAAACAACACAAAATAAATGTTTACGATGAATCGAATAGCGATG
>HF734223.1:3654-14998 GCA_000341915.2 Megaselia scalaris
TTGCCGGTTAATCTGAAGTGGAACTTTTTCGGTTACAGACAAAATTACAAAAAAAAAGTGTTTCCAAAGATGATTTTTAGATTGAATTCGAAAATCATTAAAATATTTAGTGAAATTTTATTTGAGGACCAAATTTACATATTGCAACATTGCCGAGAAGTTAGATTTATTAAATCACAACATTGTCGGTTAATCTAAAATGAAACTTTTACTGTTACATGTTATTTGATGCTTTTGATGAATGCGATTACAAATACAGCAATAGACAAAATGTAATAAAATTTTTAGAATTGGAACAATTCATTTTATTAAAAAAAGTTTTTGTTGAAAATTTCGCAAAAATATCAAATATTATGAAAATCAAATTAAATTTCCGATAAAATTTGAAAAGAAGAAACATTTCCGTCGAATGATATTAGAATTCGCATGTGCCTCAGTGTTGCCTTCTTTTTTCTCTTTGAACTTTCAAATTTAGCAACATTGCCGACAATATTTTTGTTGCCGAGTAAGAAATATTGAAATCATTTGAGAACCGTTTTTTTTAAACTTAAACAACATTGCCGACAAATATTAGTTTGTTACGGACCCTCCCAATCACAGTTTATAACTTTTTTTTTATCTAATATATTCCGTCTACAACATTGCCGGCAAATATTCAATTTGAAATTAATATAAAATGCCGACAAAGCATTGCCGAGTAAGCAATATTTAAATCATTTGACCGGTGTTACTTATTTTTTAAAACTTGAACAACATTGCCGACAAATATAAATCGCAAGTAAGAAACTCCTGTGATGCATCTAAATTCACAGTCCATTTCAGTGAGAAAATATGAACTTCATTAGCTTGTCCTTGTATCTCTTCGAGTCAACAATCCATCAACATGATTGCTTTAATGTGATCTGTCAACAAGGCCAGAACTAGTATAGTGTACACTCATTTAACAACTTGAAAACACATTGCTAGGAAGTATGAATAGAATTCCGGCTTGTTATTGACGTATTTAACGTGGGAGTAATAATAGTCACTGTAGATGTGGCTGAGGCGTCCGTCAACGACGTCCCATTATTTGACATTGCCGTAAATGTAATTTAAGCAGTCTATTCAGGATGTTATATAATTTGAATAGGAAACTTTTTGTAGCTGTATAAAAGAAATTGATTGTCATAGTAGGAAAGAGCAAACATCTGGTTGTTTAACTTGGCATGGTTTGACATAGCCAAGCTAAGCATAATATCGTACAAGAATAGTAGAAAGGTAAAAGTCAATAAAGTGAGGAGAAAAAAATTGCACTAATGTTGTTTTAGTGAACAAAGCCAAGCCATATACTTTATAATTTGTGGCTTTTTGTTCATATAGAAATTTTCAAGAAAAGTCTTTTCTTCTCTCTAACTAACTTAAGTTTTATTCATTTGAATACCGAACCGAATGATTTTTATCCATATTACAAAAGCCGTAACCGTCTATTTTAGTACGAAAAATATGGCGCATGTAGTGTTTGGCTGATTTTAGTATAAACTTTCTCTACATTCAATTACTTGGATGGTTGGCTGCAGAAATTCATCTACCTTCTCATCTAGGGGCACTTGGAAGATTTTGTGGATAAAATGTAGTTGCAAGATATTGTTCACTTTTTGGAGGTAAATGAGATGAAAAGCTGGCTTCTTTTGATAAAAGTTCTAACCGGGTTTGTAAAGTATACTTGGAGTGAATTTCTCGAACTTTTTGGAGGTAATTGGAGTATAATGAGGTGGCTTATGTTTTTACTTCCTTTAGTGGCCAAGGTGCATCTTTGACGTCTTTAATAAGCTGGCTATTTAAAAAAGGCCAACCGGCGCTGTACATTTTCCTTAGTTTCTCATTTAAGAGCATTTGGAAGATGTTGTGGATCCTTTTTTTGAAGTTTTTAGAGCAGCTGAAGAATGTTTTGAATGTTTTCACTTTTTTGAGGTAATTAAAGTATGACGAGAAGAAAAACTGGCTACTATTAATATAAAAGTCTAAGGGGTTTGTAAAATTTTACAAAGCATTTTTTTAACTGTTTTGGAGTTAACTGGGGTACGATGAAAAGAGGTTGCTCATATTTCCACTTTCCTTAAAAAGCAGACTTTACATAATTATATCTTTATCAATATAAGCTGGTTATTTAAAAAAGGCCAACCGGAGCTATACATTTTCCCTACATTCTAATCTAGGGGTTCTTGGAAGATGTTGTGGATTCTTTTCTTGAAGTTTTTAGAGCAGTCGAAGAAATTAGCATAATACATCTTTGAACGTGATAAGCTGGCTACTTTTAAATAAAATATTAACGGGAGGTGAACATTTGTCAAAATTGATAATTACCATCAAAAATCTCAATTAAACAAATATTTTTACAGTGCATAAGAGTATTTTATTAGTCAATGACGAGAAGAAAAGATGGCAACTTTTAATATAATAGTCTAACCGGATTTGTAAAATACCATTACAAAGCATTTTTTAACTTCCCTTAAGAAGCAGACTTTACATAATTGTGTCTTTAACAATATAAGCTGGCTATTTAAAGAAGGCCAACCGGACCTTGTTCATCATTAATTTAAGAATTTCCATCAAATAAACTTAAATTTAATAAAAAATCCTTTCAGTGTACAATTCTACTAAACAAACTACAAAAAATATAATACCATGCCATGTTTAAAGTCCATAGACAGTCTCTAACTCCTCTCTGCTTATAGTTCAATTCATAAAGAGAGTAGAGTTTAGTAAATATCTAACAATATCCAACTGCTTATTATCCATTTTTGTGGTAAAGAAATTAGGAGAAGTTGGTATGAATGGATTGGAACAGCAAAGACTAACTTTGGTACCCTGAAGAAATATATTTTAGTTTAAACATAATAGTAAACTTCTACTTTATTGGAAAATTTCTTCGTATACTTGTTGTGGAGATTTTTTTTCTTTTTCATGTGGGCGATAACTCTATTTTACCGCATTAAAGTAGCCTTTTAGTGAATTTATTTAAATTACCAAGTTTATCTAAGTTTACATTCGGGCTACATTTTTGATTCTTTGATTTATATAAGTCATTTATTTAAATTGTTATTATTTTGATAATAGAATGTAAATGGAGAGATGTTTTTGAGGGACAGGTAGTTTTTTTGACAGGAACAAGATTGAAAATTTGAGCCAGGGATGCAATGAAGAACTTTATAATATATCAAGGAGCTACGTTTTTACTTTG
Organism: Megaselia scalaris; assembly: GCA_000341915.2. Classification (NCBI taxonomy): domain Eukaryota; kingdom Metazoa; phylum Arthropoda; class Insecta; order Diptera; family Phoridae; genus Megaselia; species Megaselia scalaris. The sequence goes on from HF734223.1 coordinate 6,875, forward strand.
ATGCTGATGTAACTTCGGCAGAGAGAGAATTCTCTGTTCATTTCCACGGCACAGAAGGCGTTTCACTATAAACAACAGATGTTGATAGTGTCATCCAAAGGCTGAAGAACAACATAAGCCCGGATTCCTAGCTTTTAAAAGTAGCTGGCCCAACTTTCATGACCAAAAGGTATGAAAGGTAGCTGATTTATACATTGAAGCGACAGCTGCAAAATATACGATTTTGGACATAGAACATTGAAATAGTTTGACATATCAACTTTATTATCGACCCGGAAATACTTACACGGATGATTCTAAAACATTGATATACACTCGATCAGGAATCTTCATAGAAGAATGAGGATGTAGGAAATCTAGAAAACTAGACTAGGAATGAATGCTCTGAATTTCACGCTTACATTTTAGCAATAAGGCAGACATGTAGAATTTTTCAGTAATCTGAAGGACAGACCTCTACTCTAGTCAGATCCTAGAGTTAAACAGGATTAAATAAGATTATGCTGGAGTCTTGGTCATGAAAATGTTAAAGGTAATGTAACTCCCTGCTTGCAAGGAGATGAATGCTGTTATTGAAGAGAACACAGTAAGGCCCTCAACCTGGTTAATAATATAAAAAGGGAGATGCAGCCATTGACGAGGAGAAGAAAATGCAAATCATCCCAGCATATACGTTGCTGAAAAAGGCCTTCACTATTAGAGAAGCATTTAAATGAAAACCAGGTTGTAAATTTTTTACAAAATCGTTATAGCATTTCTCTATCATTTACATTCTCCTACATAATGTAGGACCTACATCGTTATGTCTAAATTTCTAACAAAATCGTTTAGCATTTCTCTAACATCAAATCTAGTACCGGTGCTCAAAAGGTATACTCCTCAAAAGCTAGTATGAACCAGGAAGCAGTATTATCTCATTTTGTGTATCCATTTGATCTCCTCATTTACCATCTCTTGTCATAGAAGCTATTTCGAAGTATATAAATTTTTAACAAAATCGTTATAGCATTTCTCTAACAATAAAAAATATATATTAAATTCATACTAAATATACCAATTTAATTGTACATCAATTACTCGCGGGTGGCCACCAGCTTGGACTTGTTCCCATAAAACAATTCTAACTAATTCAAATGTAAACACCCGAGACCAGTAATTAATCAATGGTCTGTCTGAAGTGTCCAAGTTTACGAGGCTTTCGTCGTCTAGCAATTAACTCTTTTACCTTAACGACTCCTCCTTAGTACCTTTCTGCAAGTTCTACTTGTTTTTGTTTCAGGCCAACTGCATCCAAAGACCACTCTTATTACCATTATTAAAGATAATAGTCGCGATAGTTGTATGACGGCCACGTCTGAATGTCTCAGCTCGTCAGACAAATCATAATTTAAATAATATTGTAATTTGCAGAGAGTTGAAATTCCTTTTTCCAAGGTTTCTAAAGTGTCTGCCCGCTCGGTCAACACATTCATCTCCTTTTCAAGAGTAGTAAACGAAAATAATCACCATAATAAAGATAGATTGTAAGATAGTCATGAATATGAGAGGAAACTATACTTTTTTCCCCTTTGCTATAAAGCTATATAAAATATATATATATATATGTCAACAAGGCCAGAACTAGGGGGGGGGGGGGGGGGGGGGGGGGGGGGGGGGGGGGGGGGGGGGGGGGGGGGGGGTTACGGTTTGGCGAGTTTTTAATTTTGATTTATACGAATGGAGTGGTCTGCAGAAGGGTCTTCTTGTTCTTATTCGGTTTGTTATTCTGTTCAGAGTCAGTTCTATTCTGATGATTGCTTCACAGTACTTGTCCATGTCCAGTCCATTGTCTACAGCTACGAGATCTTTCTTCTCAATGACTTGAATGGAATAGTTAACAACCTTGAGAAGAGTTCGTTAGTATTATGGGATGGCTGCGTAGACAAACTTTTCTGTTAACTTGTTAATTGAAGGTAGTTTAAACTTTTACTCACTTATTGGGGACGAGTGTTTTCATAGATGATACTCAGAGCAAAGGACTTACCTGGAAAGAAAGAAAAAAAGGGAAAATTAAATATTATTTCGAGAAGGATAAAGATTGTTCTTCGAGATTTTGTATATTTTTTTGCATAAAGATTGTAATTGAGAATTACAGACAATAGTTTGAGCAATATTGAAATTTCTTACATTTTATAACAACATTTATGAAATATGATAATTCAGTTTCTTATACTTATTTGTTACATGTGTAAACAATATTATGTAAAAAAAAATCACTAAAAAACAACAACATGAAGGAAAGAAACACAAACACTTCATAAATGAAGATTATTTTAAGAATTTTATTGTTTGGTTATGATGTAATATATATTTTTTGTCTACATTTGTAAATAACATACTTTACATAATGTAAAAATAACAATACATCATACACATTTATAAACAATATTTCGTACATAATGTAAATAACTCAAGAAAATCGACTAGACAATATTTCTTACATAATGTAAAAAACACAAAAAATCCACGATATATATATGTTTGCTACATTTGTAAACAATATTTCTTACATAATGTAAAAAACTTAAAGAAATCAATCAGAATAAATGTGGGAAACTCAATTTCTGACATTAGAAGCAACATGGAGAGATCTAAATGGTGAGATGGGGATGACATATATATTCTACATATAAATAACAGAAGGATGTCTACATTTGTAACCAACATTTCTTACATAATGTACATGGATGGGCAAAGTAAAGTATTTAGTTAATTACTTACGTAATTTACATGTAATTTAGGGGGGGGGGAATTTACGTGTAAATTACGTTTGTAAATTACGTAAATTACAGACAGTGACCATCCCTGATAATGTAGAAAACTCAATAAAATTACTGAAATGAAGGTAAGAAACACAAGTTTTGAGCAGAAGCTTATAATATAGTGTAATATTTGTAAACATAATACAAATAACTCTTACATAATATAAATAACTCAAGAAAATCCACTAAATAAAAAGAGCGTTAAATGGCGGGGATAAATTTGTTGTCTACATATGTAAACAATATTTCTTACATAATGTAGAAAACTCAATAAAATATATCAGAATGAAGGTATAAACGCTATTTTTCTACAATCAGTCCATATTTTCCATATTGGACTAGCGGCGCTCTTCCTTTTCAGCATCTTGTTTTCTACTTATGTCATCAATGTGTTTTTGCATAATATTAAAAACTTATTTAGTGTATATGCCTTTAAACAAATTTTTGTTTCTTTAAACAAATGACCATTACCAGCCATCTATAAATTAAAACATATTAAATTTAAATAAAAGTAAAATTTTATAATAATATGATTATGATTAAATCTTAAAATTATTATTTGATTTGTATTTCTATTTATAAAAATGACTGATTTGTAAATGAATCGTATTTTCTAAAAGTGTTCAACAATTCTAAATACAATATTTTAAGGAAGTTAAAATCGACCTCCTTTCTGCTTTAAGCGCAGTATTACATTCTAACATCAATAAATTAAGATAAATACGAAAGATAAAATTAATTGTATGTGAAATATAAACAAATGTATATAATAAACGTAATATCTATAATAAAATGGAAATCAATTTGCTTCTAAAACCCCATAATCATATAAATCGAACAATTCAAAGTCTACCTATAAATTTAAATATAGCAAATAATTTTAGTAGAAAGTTCCGTTCCACTTAAATAATCATTTTATAGATAAGTGATAAAAGTTCTGTGTTTTTTGGGCTTTGTTATCTATCGAATTGCGTCGAAATTATAAAGGTAGCTTTCTGGAACAAAAATATTTGCAAAATAAGAAAAACAGTATATAAATCTTTCTAGAAAGACACCTCAGATCCTTGGATACAATCGTGATCCAGATTGATTTAAGCGTTCACTTTAATGCAAATACGATTCCGATCTGCATGTTCACCTCAAAGAGACACTCTTAATGTTAATCAGAACGGAATGTGAATCAAGAATTATAAATTCTTCACCGTTGCGTTGCATGCCATGTCCAATTGCTACAGCCGAGACTGTATCGCAATATGTCTATAGAAAAGAACAAACCAATATAAAATAACGCAATTAATATATGGGAATATGTAAAGTAGCTGAAATAAAATGTCCGTCGTCGTCGAACTTAATGCAAATTTTATACCAACCATCCGTTGTCCATCGTCCGAGTTGCATTCAATACAAGTAATAAGTCACACACGTCATAATGTCGTCGTTTGCAGTTTTCTTATTTGGATACCCTTAAGGCATATTAAAGTGACCACTCACGATGAATTATGGCTAGTTATAGTTACTACTTAAGTGACTAGTTGACTTAGATTGTTATTAGATTCACTTTGAGAATGTTTGTAATGTTTGTCGGTAATACTGGGAAATTTATTGCTTGCATATATATTAAGAAAAAAGAGCTACTACAGTATGGTAGGGACTAACACTATTTGAGAGTGAACAACATAAATGTGGGGACTTCTTTTACGAAACATTCTAGTTCAAGTATTTACTTTTTTCAATTATACTATACTGAAATAGGTCCTATTACTATATAGTAGGTAATAAAAAAAAAAAAATTGCTTTACGACACATTCTAGTTCATGTATTACCTTTCTGTATATTTATTTCGCAAGATGATATACAAAAAGGGAGTGCTACAATATAGTAGGGACTATCATTATTGAAGAGTATAACAACGAATTCACAAGAACTTGTTTTAAGACATATTCTGTTTAGATATCACTTTTTTATTTTGTTCCTCAAAGTCACTACTCGAAAATAGGCCCTATCACAATATAGTAGGGACTAGCACTATTGGGGACTATAAAGTATGACTTATTATTGTTGACTTAGATTGTTATTAGATTAACTTTGAGAATTTTTGTAATGTTTGTCGGTAATCTGGGTAATTTGGGGTGTATAATTTGAATTTGGTAGGGAGTAGGACTATTTGAGGTATACAACAAAAAATGGAGAAAAAGTTTAGGTATTACTTTTTTTTCATTTATTTCGCAAGATACTACAAAACAGGGTTACTACAATATGGTAGGGACTAGCACTATTTGAGAGTGGACAACAAAAATGTGAAGAACTTAGATTACGAAACATTCTAGTTACTACTTAAGTGACTAGTTGACTTAGAGTGTTATTTAGATTGCTTCCCGGTAATATTGGGAAATTTGGGGTGTACGATTTAAATTTGGTAGGGACTAGCACTATTTGAGAGTATTAAACAAGAAACGGAGAACATGTGTTTCGCATATTCTGTTTGAGGAATTAGTTTCTTTTTATTTCTTTCGCAAGATGCTACATAAAAAGGGGCTTCTACGATATGGTAGGGACTAGGTTTACGAAACAGTCTAGTTCAAGAGTTAACTTATTTTTCAGCGACAATACACTAAAATAGGCCCTATTACAATATAGTAGGGACTAGCACTATGTGCGATTTATATTTAGTAGGGACTAGCACTATTTGAAATATACAATAAATTATAACAAGAATTTATTTTGCAAGATACTACACAATAAGGGGCTACTAAATTTTAGTAGGGACTATCACTACCCTATTTGAGAGTTTACAAAAAACTAACAACAATTTTTTTTGCGACATATTTACGTGGAGTCACATTGTTTTCTATTACTTTTGTAGGGCTACTACAATAGACTAGGGACTAGCACTATTGAGGCATATAAAACCTTATTACTAGTTTTAGTTACTACTTAAGTGATTAGTATACTAAAGTGAGACAATACTTCATACGGAGAAATAGGGACTATTACAAACAAAAAGGACTATTGAAATAAAAAAGGGACTATCATAGTGTGAATAGATACCGACAATTTCCTAGCACTTTCGAGTTTTGGGATTACCTAACATGAAACAAAAGCTATACCAAAGGGCAAGCTAGGAGAGCCTTCCACGGGAATTCTCTAATATTTTTTTCTTTTAGAAATGAAAATGAAGACACTGACAATCTTGGGACATAGTATATCAATCAGGGGACTAAACTAGGAAGCGTTTCATAGCGCAAAATTTATTCAACACAATTATTCTGCAATTAAAATTAACAATACCTCACTCTCTATAACCTTATAATATATATTTCAGCAAAACAGGTAAATCTATTTTAAAATATATTTACTAACAACTGATAAATACCTAAATATTTAAACACCTAAGTATATATTTACATTCATCTGAAATAAGTCTCAAATAATTTCTCCAAGTACACCTCGGTCGAAATCAAGACCTACATTTAAGGAACAAAACATACACATATATGCAAGTCTATTCTATTGAAATGTTGGATGCAAAGAAATTCGATTCGATAAATTTGTCAAAGCTTGACAATATAATTTGACACAGATACATTTATCTATTAGATTAATTTATTATTTATACAATCTGATTATAAGACCTGTTATATAGTTTAGATTCTTAATACACAAATTATCACTTAACTATACTGGAATTATCTAAGATACGGAGAATGTGTTTTGTGATAAATCTTCATCGTCGTCATCGTTTTGAATATTAAAAGAAGGAAAGCATTTAGATTTAGAAAGATAGATAGAAAATTAGATAATATTGTTAATTGAAATATCATAAAGAATAGTATTTTATATCTACCGACGACAATGACGCCACAATTCTTTCTTTTCACTGGAGAAACGAGAAGATTTGAATGTAGGCGATTTTCTTGTCACGTAGCTACAAATTGGCACTATTAGATTTCTATAGATTTCTAGGAAATGTGCGTTATGATGGAAGCTTTGTAATTCAAGAGTTTTTAAAGATTGTTATTCCTAGAATAGATAAACACTTTATTTCGAAGTAATTTGGGATTATTTTAACAGCATTTTTTAGGAAGCTAGAGAATTTAATTAGGCGACAGAAATTTGAGATGAATCACACGCTTTTTTGGTATATTAAATATTTGGTTTCTGGAAGTTTTGTCTTTAATAATTTCATTTACCGACATACAATAGTATAAAAATATATAATGTCGAATGAAAGTAAATAAAAAATATAAAATAGGAGCTATATTTAACATTACCTTCCCTCGACTATTGACATATGAATGGATTAGTGAAAATATTCCAGAGGAATGAAACATCAGCATCTTTTGTTCAGTTTACAGGAGCGATTTAAAGAACTAGATGTATCAGCTGGTTCTATGGCGCCTATAAGATTCCTGCTTCTATCATCTAACAGTTTTAAGACTGTAAGAGTCAACTATTCCCGGAAGTCATCATGAGTAATTACGACATCGAGATGTCCATGGATGGGCATATCAAATGATTTAGTTAATTACTTACGTTATTTACATGTAATTTACGTCCGTAAAATTTTTTTATGGAAGTAGTTAATTACTTACGTAAATTACTTGTAAATTACCCTTGTAAATTACGTAAATTACAGACAGTGCCGGGGGGGGGGTGCAATTTTAGTTTTGAGTGTAACAATACTGATTTATGATACAAATTTAGTTGATTTTTTATGGTAATTGTCAAGTGTGGTTGGTAGTTTTTAATTCTAGAGAAGAAAAAACTTCCAAATGAAACTTCAATTCTATTTACATAATATTTTTTTCCAAATTTCAATTTAGAAAAAATGCTCAAAAAGTATTTGTCCTATCAAACTAGCAACCCTGTAGATTTTTTAAAACTCTGGCAATACCGAAATGTGTTTAACAATATTTTTGCATTTTGGACTGCGAAATATTGACTTCATGATTACAGGGCTTTCGTTTGAAAGGCATCTTAGTTGCTAAGTTAAAAGTGGCTAAAGTTTTTAAAATTATAATCTTTGCCATTGGATAATTTTTTAAATTTAATTGTAAACATCTTAGTCGATACACAAAACAAGCCAAATCTGATTGTCTCGTGAGAATCCCCTGTGTCAAAAGTGGCATGGCGTCAGTCATTTACCTTCAATCATAGAAAGAATAAACAACTCAACAAAAAGGTAAAATCCTTCATTTTCCCAAATCATCCTGTCATCACTGTCCATTTTATTCAATCTAGGAACACTAGTCCAAATGGAAAGAAATTCTAATCTACTCAAGGAAAAAGAACAATTTTAAGCCATTTAACAATAACGGAATAT
>HF734230.1:5290-15355 GCA_000341915.2 Megaselia scalaris
TCAGTGTAGGTGCTATAAGGGTTCACATGTAATCGAGGATATTGAGCTTATTTTTGGTAATTGTCCAGCTCTGTCAGATTAGAGAAGCTGAAAGGAGCTAGCAAATACTAAGCATTTAATATCCTAATTTTAAGAATGACTTCGTATCTATTCCGCATCGCAAGCAAGACGCAGAATCATCCCAAATACAGATACTTTTCCCATTCTTGAATTGAAAAGTAATGGCATAATGGATAAGATTCATGAAATTATCATAGTTGTTAAAGTGATGATTCAAGAAACGAACTTTCTTCTAAATCTACGCTCAATGTTCCGAGCTATAACATTATCAGAAAAAATAGAGGACTTGGGCTTGGAGGTCTTGTTCCATTCAACAATTCGATCCAAGATCGGCCTGTGAATCTTCATTTAACATCGAATAATGACACCAACATGGAACAGTTAGCGATAGCTGTTACATCAGGATCCATAGAAGTTATATTCATTCAATAATAATGTATAATCATAACGCACATAGCTCGTGCAGATGATTTAGCTGATCAAATAAGTTGGTCCAACTTTGATGTGCTAAATAATAAATCTACAACTAGAATTACTTCTAACTGTTGCAGCTCTGTAGACATCACTTCTCCAGACCTTCTATGCTTACTTGTGTAGATTGGGTTCGTTTCAACATTTAGCTATGATTACACTGTATTGATTTTAAAGACTATTTAGAATATTAGATGATTAGATAGGACCATAAACTGCTCAAAAGCATTTGGTCCTGACGGATTGGCACCAATTCTCCAGAAACACAATAGTCTTTAACTTCAGCATCTATCACTAATAATGACATTTACTTCCCCTCATCACCAAAATGGATTTTGTAAGACACATAGCACCATAACAGCATTACATACACAATTTAAGACCTCACAATTTAAGACCTCATACAGAGAGATTTGAATCAAAACATACCAAAGCAAAGTTATGTCCAAAGATTTGGCAATGTGAATCACGTAGTTCCTCTGGAAGACATTTACCTATCATTTCTTCCCATGAATTCCAAAGGATGGTTATGTTCAAATATCAATGGTAGACGTACCTGAATTCATGGGTACAATATCGAAATACGGGAAAGTTAAGCAAGGGGTACCTCAAGAGGTGGTACTTTCTCCTCTGTTATTTAAATTTTATATGAAGAAACAACCAGTACAGAAAGCACTATTCTTTGACCTTAAACTGCATTATTGATAATAAGCTTATCTTACTGTACGCAATTCGAAGATTTTTTGAGGCTATTCTGAGGGCTATTCTCAGTTTAGTGAAACCAACTAGAAAAATGTTCAAACTTCCTAAAACGCTGTCTTACGCACCATCACTGGACGTCATCTCATGACTCATCCAAATCATGTTCATGAGGAAAAGAAAATGCTTCCAGTCAAAGAGCACAATACGTTGATGAAGAAGTATTATCTGCTAGGGGTGTACCATCTCAAACATCCTTGCAAATCGTTACTCATGAAAGGAGAGCTACCAAGACATATTCGTAACCACCTTAAAGCATTTTCGTTGAATGTAAAACATTAGTTCCCTCGGATGAATTCAGGGGTCATTTGGAGATGATGAACAAATCAACTCCTGTTCAAAAATATTATTCCTGAACCTAGTAGAGAAAGGTACAAAATAGAAAGGAAGTAATACCTTCAGGATAATTCGGAGATCAGGTTGTTTAGAATATTGTTGTTTAGATTATTGGTGATCATTATGGACTATCAATATGCTTATGTATCACTGAGAAAATCTTTCGACTGCTTCATCATGGTACATGGTATAACTCAAGGACTGCTGAATAATTGCGATATTATTACGTTTTGGTGTTGGGCACAGGATAAGACTTTTCGTAAGCTGAAAAAGTATATATGCTAACTTAAGAGCCCTCTATCCAGACCATACTGATAACGATATATTTTCAATCTAGATCTCCTGACAAGGAAATACAGGTTCACTACAGATGTTTATCTACATAATATAGTAATGTTGGACTATCATCATGAAATATTACAGACTTTTCTTAAACTATTTCCAGAAAATAATTTTAAAAGCATATTCTTTACATACCATAACAGTCAACGTTTCCCTCCTATATTGCAGCGATATTTTGATGTAACTTTCCTGATTAAAGTAATTGTCCGCCGGTTTGAGAGCTAATAAAAAAAATATTTTTAAATATATAATTCAAAATTATTTTAAAAAAACTGTAAACCAACCTTTTTCCTTAACTTTCAGCAAATGAATATTGTTAGCTTCCTGCTGATCCCGGTACAAAGGATGGAAAAATGTGTAAACCAAATCCGAATGGGCAATTTCTGGAGGTGAATTGAACAATGATTCCAAGAACTTTTTAATCTCAGGTTGCCGGCGTTCCGCTACACTTTTAATATTTGACCTTCCAACGTGAATTCCGCTTGGTAAACTTTTAAGTTCAAAAAGAAAGTAAATAATAAATAAGCAAAATAAATATAGTAAATAAATTATAGAAGCTTATTTGATATTAGTCATATCAGGGAAGCATTTTGTAGACTGACCTGAAAATCTCATTAGAGCAAATTCAAGATAAGACCAAGAAAATGCCAGTTTATTGCGTACCTGTGTTTCTGTATTGATTCCACTGATAACAGCGGAATGCCAGTTATGAGTTCTCGGCTCTCAACGACGAACAAAAGCAGTAACTTTTTTATATATATAAATTTTGAGAACTTATCGCAATCATAAGAAAACAAAATAAGCTTTTTCAGTTTGTTCGCGAAGGTAATGTCGTTAGGAGCTGAGAGTTTTAGGAAAACAATATTTTAGAATATGGCGAAACTTGAGCAGACCTCGTATTCAGGTGGATATCATAATTTAGTGAATTTTATATTGAAAATAAATTAAAAACTTTTCAGACAATGGCAGTCAGGTTTACCTTCAATTGGGATCATTGCTGGTCTTACTCTCCATGGTCGTTACAGTTTTAGGAATCAAGTTTAAGTGGTTCAAACATAACTGTCTTTTGAGCCAATTCCAACCTCAGAAGTTACGGGTATTGGAAGCGTTGGATCTTACCGCAATTCTTTAGACCAAAATCAAGTAAGTACTCTTATCACCTATTTTTGTCGTTGGAAATATATCTCCAAAGATAAGAAAAGTCTCTACGTAAACTAAAAATTTCGTCGAATTTCAGTTTGCGCAAGGTGTATTTAGATGGAGAAGCGAGGATGACATTGCTGTAGAAAGACCAGCATCTTTACCACGTTAGTTGATCTTTAGATTTATTTTGAATAACTGGGAGTAATTGAACATATTTCTTTTAGCTGTTAGAATCAGGAAAATTTCACCAGGACCACCACCTCCTCTTATTCTACAAAAACGTACAGTGATTGCAAAGCCTCCAGGACAAGAATTGATACCAGAAACACCTCAAGTGGAACCTCAAACTCCTCCAACATTTATTCCCAGAAGCAAACGTGACAAATCACCTCAAAAGTCACCTTTATGTGAAGTTACAGAAGAAAAACTGGGAACTGATTATGATGAAGTTTTGGTAAATAGAAGGCCACAATCTGAATTTCTCGGAGAACCAGAAGTCCCAAAGAGAACAAAGAAGCTGAGACCAAAATCTATGGAAGTTTCCCTTGTCAGCAATGAGTCACCTAATCAAGAAGAAATTCCAGTTCACAAACCAATTAGACAGAAAAAGATTTCTCCAAAAGCAGAAAATGGTTTCAATTTCGATATTGTAAACAACAATTTATTCGAGGAAGACAAATCTGCGCATCTTGAAGTTCAAAAAGATTCAGAAACAGAAAAATCTGTCCATTTTGAGATCGAAGAGGAATCTAAAAAGGAACCTACTTTTGAAAGAAGAGATACAGGATTCTCAAAACCAGAGATAGTTCATTGTGATACTGAAGAAAAATCTGTACATTTCGAAGATCAAGAAAATAATAACCATTATGAGGATTACGAACATGATTCTAAAGCACAAAACAATTTTGAAAAACTTTTCTTTGAACATTTGAATCCACTGAAAAATCAGTACATTTTGAAGTTGAAGAAAATACAGAAAAGGAACATACCTTTGAGAGAAGAGATACAGGTTTTGTGAGACCTGACTTAGAAGAACTTCAAAATTCAGAGAGATCAGTTCATTTCGAAATTCCTGAATATGAAAATGTTGTTCAAGAAAAAAGAACTGATTATGAAAATGTTGTTCAAGAAAAAACATCTGAATATGAAAATGTTCAAAAATCCGTACACTTTGAAATTGACGATGAAGAAGACAAAAAGGAGCATACATTTGAAAGACGAGATACAGGCTTCACTCGTCCTCAAATTGAAGAACTTATTCCCGAAGATTCTGAAAAAAGACTTTCCAAAGAAGATCTTGAGAAAAGTATTGTAATTGTCGAAGAGGAAGATGAAATTCTAGAAAAGAAAGAGCTAGTTCCTTCTATACTTCTTTTTGAAGCTGAAGAATTGGGAAATGAGACTGAAATTGACTCTTTACCAGCTCAAGCAGCTCCAACACCTCCAGTAGTTCCAGCACCAAGAAGATCGAAGGAATCAGCAGTTTGTATTACCTTTGAAGAATCAGAACCACAGCTAATCGCTTTTGCTGATGACGGAGTTTCTCAGGAAAGTGTCGACATAGATGTTGAAAAAATTGAAAAAGATGAGAACTTGAATAAAAAACCTGTAATTGTCGATGTCAAAGAGAGACCATCATTTTTGGGTATCCAAGAACCAGTAAGACCTATTCCCAGGCAAAGATCTGTAACAGGACAAGCTCCTCAACCACCACCATTACCAAAGACACCTCCTCCAGTTTTGCCAGACAATAGCAATGACAATTGGACTGCCATACAAATTCACAGAAACCTTACAAAGGAGCTGAATGCCGAGATTTTGACAGTGGCTTTGAAGAAATCGGCTGAAAGGGAAGCCAGAGCTAATTTGGAGGTGAAAAATGTCACAAACAATTCTGTAGAAGAAGTTGAGCCTCCGAAAAATATGAGAGATATGATGAGGAGAAGGAGAGAAGAATTTAATTTAGTGGATTTTAATTTTATTTAGAATAAATGAATTTTATTGAAATTTTGGTTTTTGAGGGTAAATGAATATTTTTTTAGTTAAAATTTTTCAGAAATGGAAGTTTTAGGAGCACAAGAAGCTACAGTCGAAGAAGCTCCTTGCAAGACTGAAAGATGCAACATTTACATTCAAGGGGCAAGACAAGATTAATGTACTCACCTATGCAACTTAACTAAAGGGAAATGAAGGCAAAGCTTCTGATGAAATTCTGTGAATTCCTTGTAACTTCTGAACAAATAGCTGGGATCAGTGTTTCCATGTCTTCCGACCTTAAGAATATAAGTATAATATTTTTCCATGTCATATCGTTTTTGGAATGAGTGAACTGTGACTGACTTCAACTTTCCATCTTGTTGCATTCTGTAATATATATTTTTTAAATATTTAAAAACCTAAAATCAAGGAATAAATACTAACGTATATTTCCTGGGCACAAAGCTGAGCAACTCCCCACTTCCCTCGTCGTTCGAGAATCTCATACTTGCAAGATTATGTAAAAAGAAGTTGACTTGAGTAAACCAGCTCTTCAACGAGGATTGAATCATCTTAGCAAAAGATGCAGCAGCTTCTGGATTTGATTGAGTCGGAAGAAGAGCATTCCTCACATACTGAACAGCATTCGCAGTGACTCCAGGAATTCCAGCCGAAGCCATTAAAGCCAACATTTGAAGAATCAAATCTCCATGTTTCCTGACAATGTTAAAAGCTCTGCAACAAGTGTCCACAAAAGCGTGAAACTTGATTGAAGGTTTGTCTCCACCATTAATCACATAGGCCATGTCTGAAGTTAGCACAAAAGGAGCTCGATCTCTTTTAAAGTTACCAAACATTTGTGCATCGCCCAGGAACTTTCCAAAATCAATGTGGAACAGGTGACCAGATGTCTTTAGCATAATATTGTCGTTGTGTCTATCACATATCCCCAAAATATAAGTGGCTACACTGTATCCAGCACAGGAAGCTGTGAAATTGTTCACGCTCGATCGTACTCCAATTGACTAGGATTTTGCTTGGCTAACCATTCAGCAATTGGTCGATCTTTGAAGGATCCAGTTAGACCATATTCAACTTGAATCTTCCTTAGAGTTTCTGCCTCAGAAACCATCTCAATCATTCCCTTTCTGTACCCTGTAGGAACACAGTCAAAGGTTACAATTTTCAGGTCGAGCTTTTCAGCAAGCCATAATTTGTTCATAACCCTAACCAATTGAATGGTCAACATATCTTGCTGAAGATCATCTCCAGCTTTAAAAATAGCTGGGAGAAGGGTTTTGTCTGGTCCAACGAAAGCTATTTTGATAGGCAAAGTATTTGAATTGAAATAGTTACTATTTCTAATACTGATTCCAGAGACTTCAAGTCCAGGACCTAAAGGAAGAATTGTAGGATTGTCCATAAGAGTTTGTTGGATGCCTTCCAGGCCTTTCTGCATCTCTTTCAGCCGAACGGAGTCTTTGCTTTCTTTTACAGACTTAGCTACTTGAGCTAGTTTCAAGCACATCATTTCTTGAGAAATCAATTTAGAAGCGAATCTTTCTCCACAACAAGCCAGCAAAGCTCGGAGCATCATTTTGTTCCTTCTATGATACCTTGCCTGTGAGAAACATAAACATTGATTGAATTGAGAATAATTGAATTTCTATAAAAATAAATTTAATTACCTGTGTTATAAGAGGTTCATTCTTCTCATAGAACTGAGTGTTTTGAGGGGAATCTCCTGGGAGACTGTGCATAAGAAGCCAATACATGTGATGAGCTATGCGGGGACACTCCAAGCACCTTGAAAGTAAGAGTTTTGCCATTGGAGAAGCTTCATAAGTATCGTGTTTAAGAGCTTGTAAAAATTGTGGAAGATAGTCCACAAGAACTTCATTGGGCATTTGTGAGATCCATTCAACAGCCTTAGCCCTAACGGCAGCATCTGGATATCTAGGAAGCAATAGCTCTAAAGCCTGTAGCGGTGCTAGAGGTTTCCACGATTTTAACAGTGAATGAAGATTATTAAACTGGCATAGTCCCAACTATGAGCGGCGTGAAGAACTTTTGGTAGAGCATGTGGGAAATTTTGTAAGTAGTGTCGTTTCTCCCAAAATACTTCCCTTTTGTCCAAAGCTCCACCTGGATACCCTTGATCAGCTGTGTCTAATAATTCCTGTTGTAGATTGTTATCTAAACTGCTGAAATCATATCTGGGAGCTGGTGGGGGGTTTTCGATAGGCTCTGGGAATACAATTCTTCCTCCGTAACTTGGAATTTCAATGCTTAGCACTGAACAAGTATCTGAATGTGGATGACTACCTTTTGAAGGTGCTGGTCCAAGGAATTTGTCCGTTGTAGGAGGCCACATTGACAACAAGTAAGACCCGTTTATCATTTCTCTTTGAAAATCGAAAAGCTGAATTGCACACCATCCCAGCTCGGTTCTAACTTGCTTCTTTTCCCCATTATTTTCATTATTGCTCGACTGTTCATTGTCCATGGGCTCAGTTCCATAAAGTACAAAGATCATTCGTGATTCCCTGGGTAAAGTACAAATTGGATTCTTAGGAAACTCTATCCAAGTATCAAATTTCAATCTTTGGAACATTCCTCCACTCATATCGTTGGAGCATTGAGTAATCAGAGGTTCTCTGTGCATGTATCGTGTTCCGTGATAGAGCTGTGCTGCCAAAATATAGTCATCATATTTCCAGTTTTTAGCAGGTCGATGCAGGCAACTAATGTGAACCATTACTGTTTTTAGTACATTGGACACTGATATGGGAGCTGGAATTATTAATGGAAAATATTAATGTAATTATAAGATTTAAAAAAAAGTTTTAAGACTTACTTGTGATATAATCCACAGTTTTAACATAAAAATTAACTCTAAACGCGTTCGAATATATTTCGATCAATTCCTGAGTAACTTCCCTTAATTGATTGCATTTCAGTTTTATTTGGTCGACTAATGACTTTGGTCTAAGAGAGACTTCAGCGTAATCCCCATTCTCAGACACAATATTTGGGTTCGAGTATGGGAGTACATCGACTGTCCACTTGAACAAGTCTTCCTCAAATCTTGAAGGACTTCGTTGATTTCTAAGGTATCTATTTCTCCAAATAATGCACAAATGTATTTGACAGTCTCCTCGACACTTGTACAGGATATGTGAGATGAGTTTTCTGCTACTGACACTTCCAATTTCCGCATTTCCTCTTCCAGAGTTTCTACAATTGAAAACATTTAAAAAAAAATGAATTGCGGATACCTAGAATAATGTCAATCTTACCAATGAGAATCATCAAACTGCTGTAATTAATAGTAGCTGCCGTTTGACTTGGAAGAATGTCTTCTGGCTTTAAATCTATATCTCTTCGGTCATCCCTTTCAGTTCTTGCTATGGTTTTCATATTAGCCTCTGTTTTCAAACATAATCCAAGATTAATGTCATTTCCAAGCTTCATACAATTATGAACATATTCCAGCTGACTTAGTTTAGTGGTTGGAGAAAGCCATTCCATTAGACCAATAGGTTTTGCAGCATATTGGTCCACACTTCCAACAATTTGACCTTCCAAGGAGCAAACTGCCTGTCCAACAACCATTTCCACTATCGATTCAACTGAAATAAAATTTTGTTTATAATTTTGTTTATAAAAATATTATTTTTAAAAGCTATATCAACTTTCTCAAACTTTTCAAATTTTAGAAAACAATTTCTCTTATTTCATTTAAAATAAAAACTATGTCAAGAGCATGACATTCGTTTTATTAATGAACTTCTCCACATGCTATGTTAGTCCATAGAGAATCAAAATTCATCAGAGTGACTAAATCTAGCTATTTTGACGTGTACTGAGAGATAGGGACCAGGAAAGGAAGTTTTATCAAGGTGTCAACAAGCAGAGAACTTGATCCAACTACCGAGGAATAAATCTCCTTAACATTGCCTATAAGACGATGGGATCCATCTTATGTGAAAAATTGAAGCCGCACGTCATCCGTAGCATTGGGTCATACCAATGTAGCTTTATACTTTATACTATAGCTTGGGAAGATTTGTCTAAACCATGCTGCCCTGATATGGTCCCCACATTTATGTAACTCGGGTTGGAACAAACATAAAAAAAAATCATCACTGGGTGTCATCTTATAGTGGGACATGATCATCTTCATGAGGAAACTAATTCTTTCAGTCAATGAGCACAACTAAGTGATATCTAGACAAAATCATATGGCTACACATCTGCAAAATTAACCTTGCAACCACCTACTCAGTCGGGACATGGAGCCGAGACATATCAGGAAAAAATATGAGCAACAACCGACAAATGGATGAATCGGAAAAAGAGCTCTCAAGATCTTCCCGGATCAAACTCGCCCAGCCTAGATCGGGGTGACCACATGACCTGTCTAACATAGGCAGATCATGTGGAAATAATGGAGTCAAATTTAACAGCAAGAAGAATCTGATGGATAGACCTAGTAAACGAGGACGGAAGAAATTAGGGATTACCAACTGGAAGAGAACAATACAGGGCGAGGTGAAAGCGCTGAGCAGAATCAATTTCATGTTCATAATGTATGTAGTCTGTTATGATTCTTCGTCCCTTCATAGAGCCTACTTTGAGGTGCAGTTCGATTGGCATAATGACTTATCGGACTATAATCTGTAGCTGTACTATGCCATATACCTATCTTTTGTATAATGTGACTTGTCTCCCTAAAGCAGATATATATCCTAGTTCTAAGAAAACTTCCAACCTTGATCATTATTTGGAAGAAAAACACAAATTCGAGGGTCCTAGGCACAAACATAGCAGACATATGAGGTATAGGTATATATTATGGCTCTGTTCAAATAAAAAAAAAATATTAGACTCATCTCTTCCTATGCATGCTTGGCGAGGGGGAAACCGCAGAGTCAAAATGTTGTACGAGATTCTTAAGATTCCGAATCTCTATGG
>HF734575.1:1294-13103 GCA_000341915.2 Megaselia scalaris
AATAAAAAATAGGTAAATATCGATTTATGTGGAAGCTTTCCATTTCGGAAATTGGCTACAAAAGACTGTAAGGCAAAGTTATACAAGATATCACTCGATAATTCAATCAGCATATGTTGAATGAAAAGATTGACCTGCTTGTATGAAAGGGTGCCCGGATAACAAGTACAAGAACAGTATGAAAGTAATAAGATCCGTTTGTGGGGACCTACACTACATACTATTTGCTAGGTAATCCCGTCAAAAGTCAAGATCTTGTTGTTTGTGCCATCACAACATATCATGACTTGGGTATGTTTTATATTATTAAAAACAATTTTTCAAAGTGCAACCAGTCCTGATTGCCACACTCCTGTTTACCAACAGGATAAAAGATTGTGAAAGCAAAGAGAGAGAAATAAAAAGCAAACATAAAAAAGAAGATTTAAAAATCTTAACTTTGCCTTTGTCCAAGGATTTCTTTAGCATATAAAAGGCATGGATGGGAAGGAAGCATGGAGATATCGAAGGATTTTCCGTAAAGCCAATATGTTCCTTTACAATCAAAATCGAAAATCGTTAACACACAAAGACTCCTTTTTTTCCTTCGTTCCTTCTTTATTCATGAATAACAGAACATACTTAAGAACAACATTGGATGAGTTAGATTTCCTGTGTTATGTTGTATTATGTTCATTGTTCAAAAAGGATCTATTGAACCTGAAATCCTTAACACATAAAAATCATTTCCATATGTCAAATTTAATTTAATATTTCTATTCTGTTCATGTTTTCTTCAAAGGATTCTATTGTCATATTATACAAGTTACTTCTTCAGCCTCAGACTATCCTGGGCGCCAGCCAACACTCTACTCCATCTCAAGGCCAAGATATATCTCTTTTGTGTTTGTTTGTCTTTAAAGACTAACATCCAATAATCACTTTATATAGACACTTTGATTCCTTGGAATTGAAAGGTGTTTGAATATTTTGTGATTTTTTGTGACTCGACTCAACAAGACTATAGAATCCTTTCTATGTCGTCCTTTATTCCATTGTGTTGTCATTTTCGATTCATTTTATATGATGTCTTTTATAGAGTTTAGAACATGCTTTGGAACCAATGGGACATAACTGAATATTGCAGAGGAATTCTATAAGATAAGACACAGACAATATTATTTGATATTTTATTATTTCCAAAGGACTTTACTTTTATCTAGAAAATGTAATAAATTGGTTTTTTTGTCTTGAGCTTTGAACTTTTCCAGACTTTTTCAGGTTCTTAAATTTCCAGTGGTACTTAAAATCCATTTCCAATGTAGCAAGAATTAAAAAAAGAGAGGACTAGGATGCCACTGTTACCGAAAACAACATGACCTGTCTGAATGATGTCTAAATAGTTATCCCAAGTGGAAGCAATAAAGATTGCCTTCCACGATCATGGAAATAAAAAGAAATCAAGAATGAAATCCAGATACTTATTCCTTTTGCTCTGCTTTTGTTGTATCTGAGAATTTTTTTACCACCAATGAAAAAACTTCAATTTGAATCTGGAAGACCTGAACTCTTAGTGAATTAGTGAAAAATTCCTCAGATCAAATCACTGTCTGTAAATTACGTATTTCACAAATTACGTAAATAATTATTTTCTACAAAACTTCCGTTATTTATGTAAATTGGGTAAGTAGTTAACTTGTGAAAATGAGCATTACTTACAGAATCCGATGTTACTGGAGGAGTCTATTGTAATAAGGAGTTGAAGTTTTTGGATCACTATCCAGACAACATTCTTTTGAGGCTGTTCTGCCCTTTGACGATAATTCAAAAAATGTAAGTCTAGAGCTTTTGGAAAAAAGAGAGCTTTTGGAAGAGTATTTTGTAGAAATAAAAATGAGGAAAAAGGTCAGAATTTTTGTTCGCATTATCAGATAACTCCAAATGTATCTTCTTTCGCATTCCTAATGTTAATCCATCTCAAGGATGGGCAAAGCGAAGTATTTAGTGAATTACTTACGTAATTTAATGTAACTTACGTCCGTAAATTACGTAATTTACGTAAATAACTGAGTTTTGTATGGAAGTAATTAATTACTAACGTAATTTATGTGTAACTTACGCTTGTAAATTAAGTAATTTACAGACAGTGCCCTTCTCTGTGGCTTGAAGAATAACAGAAAATCTCGTAACAAGATCCTCATTCACTTTTATTAATTTTGCTGTAAACTCTGGATTACAGAAAAACGTTCTTGATGTGTTCTTCATTCAATTTTCTTTGAATCTCTTCCTCACTGTCTTTTTAGTTACTTTTCTTTATTGCTGACGATCCTTCGGCAGAATCCAGCTAACAACTGTATGTCGCCCAGATTTCACGGTTTCTATCTGTTGATTTCCAAGAAGGTTTTCTTAGTTCCTTAGCGTCCTTCTCAACTAAGTCTACCCATTTGGTTCTCTGGCGATCTTAGATCTTAGGCGATCGAGGGGGGGGGGAAATTTTGTTGAGTATTTGGAATAGCGAAGATATTTCTGAAGAATGAAATAACAAAATCGTCTGCCCTATCCACAAGAAAGGAGATAAGAGTGACTGCAAAAACTACCGAGGAATCAGTCTGTTCAACATCGCATACAAAACCCTCGCATCCATCGTGACTGAAACACCACGTAATATGCTTTGTCGGACAATGCAAATGTTGTGGTCTGGAAAATCTACATCCGACCAACTTTTCAATTCAAGTCATCCTTGTTGATTAGTTCGCAGTCTTTTTTCTTGAAGACAACCCTTGGTGCTAATTTCCGTAGTCCTTAAAGAAGATAAGAATTTGGGACCTTCCGATTTCCGATATAATACCGGACATTGGCACCGGCCATTTCCATTGTTCAACTTCTTCAGTAGCTGGCCATATTGCTAGGGTTTCTGGGGCGAATTCTTCTCTGGCGACTCCCATAACCACTGACTCGAACTTCCTTGTATCTCCTGCTAATATCAACGTATTCAACACAATCTATTCGAAGTTGTTATGACGGTATTGTTAATTCCCACAAAATACCATCTTGCTAGTAAAACATTGACGAATATGAAAATAATGTAATAGGCCATTTACGAAACAATAAAACAATATTTCTACAAACTACATACTTAATTCTTTACTCCTATAGTGTGTTACAATAATTAAGTGTAAATTACATACAAAAATGTAAAAAATCTAGCTTTCATTCTACTGTTGTCAAAAGCAGTAACAATTAAAAATAAACAATTTAAAATAGAAACACCCTAAAACATTCAAATAAAGTCCATAAAGTATAAATCCTATAATTAAATACAGCTCACAAAATGGGCCGTTCCATAAAAGCCCAAAATATCACAGTTTATAAATTTTCAATTCTGTTAGGGTAAATTAAAATTGTAATTGCAGAAGGCTGATAATTAAAGACTATAAAAACTAGTAGCTAGTAAGATAGAATGTCAGTAAATCCACATCCCCTAACCCAACCAGCAATAAAGATGGTATCAGTGGAATAGGCCTTTATTCCTGAAACATTAGTATGTAGGATAAGTCTCGAAGGATTAAGGAAATATATGAAAGGAAGATCCTTTTTTACTTTTCCAGATGAAACTTTTTTGTTCTGTTTGTTAGAAAAGATGGTTACAAATGATAGTTGGTAAAGCAAAAAAAAAAACTTTAATTTTTGTTTTTCTGATGGAAATCATTGGGATTAATTTAATTGCTTACATAAGGAACGTTGCCATAAATGCCTGGAATTATCAAAATTATGTGGTAATTAATTTGTGTAATTGTGGAAGATTATACATACAGCTTGCGTTCCTTGCGGTCTCGGTCTGTGATATCGGAGATACTGCGAGATTCGGTGTTTTTGTTTGCATTTTGTGGGAAATGTTTGCTTGGCAAACTTTTGCGGAATCGCTATGAAAATTCGGTGAACCATGAACGTGGTTTTCATAGTTTGAATTCACTTAATTATTTATTTAAGTTGATTTTAATTGTATTCTCGACGTTGCTCAGAGCGATACGCATATCTTTCATTGTAAATATTTTCTATTAAATTGACTACTCTTAAATTATAATATTTCTTAAAGGTATATTTCATTAAATTAATCGATTCTTTAATTATTATAAGTAGATTACAAATAAGCTATAATTTTAATTGCAGATTTTTGTAAAGTAATTATTTACTTAAATTTAATCGTTGTTATTATTATGATTATTACAATAATTCAGACATTAAAGCAGATACTTTATGACTTTAATCAACGACATTTCAAGGTATGTATGCTTTTTCTAAAAACTAAAAACAAGAGTTAAGCTTTTCATTGGAAAAGAAATCCAGGATTTTTGAACTGACAATGCCACATAATATGTCAACAAACAATTTCAAAAATATCTAGATCATGCAGCATATAGCGACAGAAGTCTGTTAAATATAACAAAAAAACGGAGTTGCAAATCGCAACCGAGCTGTATCATGGCTGAATCTGAAATTAAAGTCTGGATCAAACGCAATTGCTCTAAAGAAAGGTTCTATGAAATCTAAGTTCCAGAAGAAAGGCAAAAATTACTATATGATTGGCTATTCTGAATAATTAAGAGCTTAGCCTTTTAGACTTGACTGGCACAAGAATAATCATTGAACGTGATTGGAAATTTGCAGATGACTGAAGACCAGGCAACTTCAAAACAAAATCAACACAAATTTTTGTGTTCCCAAGCATCCCTGATACAGGCATATAAACACCAGACATAGAAGAAGTTTACCACGAAGAAACTATAAACAATTCAAGCACTGTCTGTAATTTACGTAATATACAAGCCTATTTACACGTAAATTACTCATAATTAAGTAATTAACTCATTAAATACACCATATCAGTTATTTACGTAAATTACATCTAAATTGCTTAAGTAATTAACTAAATATCTCACTTTGCCCAACTATTTTGATCAAGATAATATAATAGTTGGACCTAGAAGACCAAAAGTAATTCATAGTGGAAGATTTGGAAAACCATCGAAGCATAATTAATTCAATCATATTTACACTGAATTCCCTCATCAGTCAAAGAAGCTTTAATAGCCAGATGCTTATGAGTGGAAGAAAAGAATGTAGAAAGAATATGACTCGCTAACTGAGAACGGGATCTAGTTGACCTTCCTCCAGAACGGTACAAATAATAAATATAAACCTACGATCCAGTTATCCGATCAGTATCCATAAGTTTAATATAAGTATTAGCAATCAAGTGCAAGCTCTTAGTACACATTTCCACAACTTATCTAAAAGGAGTCCTAGAAGAAGATGTTTACATGCGACATCCTGAAGAACTCAAAGCAACATCGAACAAATCTAAATTCTTGAAACTGAAGAAATTGCTCTATGGACTAAAATAATCAAGACGAGTATGGAACGACAAATTTAATGATGTTATTCTACAACTAGGATTCAAGTGAAGTTCAAGTGATCCATGCGTTTATACTATAAATTCAAAAACCAGTACCTTCATTGTTGGAGTTTATGTTAATGCTTGTTCCAGCTAAAAAATGACGAATTTAAAACAGAAGCATCAATCTTCAAACTAGTTGACAAGAAGTATATTCATTTATGATTAGAAATTGAACGAGAAGGGATAAAGATTAATCAAAGTTTACCAAACCAAATTTATAAAAGAACTCCTTGAAGAATTTCGACATTGCGGTTTGCAAAGGACCCTTAGATTCAGGAGCAAGTCTGAAGTGTGAAAATGTTAATTGTTTTAAAACAAACATCATAGAATATAAAGCTATCATATGATATTTATATCTACCTTAACCTGGGACAATTTAACTCTAATACATATACAGAACACTTTACCTACGCCAAACAGTTTCTAAGCTGTTTACGGTCAACTCCAAATCTTAATGAATTGAGCTTTCCAAATTATGTTTCATCACCAACAACAATAAATGGCGATAATTTAGCACCACTGCAATTAGATGTTGACCATCCAAGAACTAAGCACAGTCTATTCGAGATGTTTATAAGAGGAAAGAAATTCAACAATATTTTTATAAAGAATCTTATGAAGACTAAGCCATGGAGCATTATGAAAAAGATTGAATCAAGGACAACAAATCCTGATTGAGTAAATTGATACAAAGAAGCAATCGGGAAATTATATGTCTAATAATTAAAAGAAATTAGATTGTCTGCCTATAACACAGTCCAACTTTCTGTACCGCATAATAGTATAGGAAGTATCAGTTAATGGTATAGTCTAACTTTGGTTTTGCGGGACAACTGCTTAGGTTATAATATTCAGATGACGCCGATTTCATTGTCTGATATCACTTCAGAACTCAAGTAAATGAAGTAATTTACCACCCCGAAGTCACAGTCTTCAATGGTGAAGATTGGCCCAGTGATTTGTGATGATTTTTGTTCCTAAACACTGATGCAACGTTCTTTCCTACACAGAAAAAACTGCTTTGATAGGGACCAACAATGGTGATGACATATGGCTTTAGCCTCTCCGATATAATATATAGAAGGATCTTCTATGCAACATTAAGCAAACTGAACTTCTGCGCTGATTTCTTTGAGGAGACGTGCTACCTTCAAATCCTGTATGTCGAGACACCCCACAAGGAGGCCTCATCTTACTTCTATGGAAAATTCTCAAACATATTAAGCGAACTACTAAGCCTAGTATTGAAAATTTTTAAAACTTGAACAATTAGAAATGGATTTGGAATTAACGCAAATAAAACGGAGCTGGTAACGTTGACAAGGAGACATAAAATTTCAAAATTCAAAACACGAAAATTGGCTAGAACTATGTTAGAGGTAAAGACCGACCCAAAGTGCCTTGGTATAATTTTGGAGAGTAACTTGAGATGAGAGAAAGGAAAAGGGAAAATGGGACCAACAATGTTGATGACATATGGCTTTAGCCTCTCAGATATAATGGATACAAGGATTTCTTTGAGGGGACGTGCTATCTTCCTTGCCGCTCCGTTTTACGAGCAGATTTCGATATCTGATCTATCCGAAAGCGCTTCCAGTCGTGAAGTTGTTAGCTCGTCATATTTTGGTGAATTCTGTGTTCACAGTTACTGAACTTATGGTGAGGGTTGTTTGTTGGGGTTTTACTGAAATTATGCAGAGTAAATTTACTCCCACTAGGTACTAAATACTTAACATATGACGTACATCACAGGGTGCGTGATCTATTTACATACACATTGAAGTTACCGACAACCACAAAATTGCTTCCCTCATCATCAGTTGTTTTGTAACTGAGCTGGATATTCTCAAAGAATATACTCAATATCCTCGTAGACATATAAATCCAGACATGGGTTTCACATTTTTATCCATATTTCCTAGCAGTATTTTTGTTTAATCTGTAGAATTCAGAAGAGGTTTAAAGATATCTCTAGTATACATAATCATATCAGAATCCTCACACTCATAATATTGGTGTCTTAATAATCCCTGATCACATTAAGACAAAGAGCTTTATAGTTCTACTTATTGGACATTTTTAATATTTTATTCAACTTATAAAAAAAATTATCTATCTGTCTCTTGAATACATATTTAGAGTTTAACACTCCATGTTAACCATGTTCTGATCAATGCTATTCCTAAATTCAAAGAAAATAAGCCTCATAATAAAAAAAGTTTTTTTGTTATAAAAATTCTCCATAAACTCCAAGGAATTCTAACATTTTACAAACCTTCTATGTTATATTTTTCTGTAAAAAAAAATATAAATAAAACCTCCGCCATTTTCATTGAAATACTTTCATTCTTAATAATACAATAACTTTTAAAAAAAAATCTGAATTATAAAAAGAACATAAATCTCAGAATTGCATATTCTTCAAAGAATAAAAATAAATTACAAAATAAAATCTTTGACAAATTAAATTTCTTGTCACAAACTAATAAATTCTAAGTCTTTCCATAAAAGTCGTCAAAGTCCAACAATAGATTATTACAAAATCATAAAAAAAAATCAAATAATTTCTGACACATAAAAACTCTAATAAAATATTAAGTTGACGCCGTCGAAGGAGCTAAAGTCTCCTTTTCCAGTCCATTCTTTTCTGACTATCCAAAAGTGTTAACAACAAAGAAAAATAAAATTATAAAAAGCTATCTTTGTATTTATATAAAAAGTCCTTTCATAAACGGTTTTCGTCCTTCTCTTATTTATATATGTTTTCTTTGGGATTAAGGTATTTCTGCCATAGGAAACTGAACGAACTTACTGTTAAAGGAAATTCTGCTCTATGGTTCGGTTCCTTATACAGCTTTCACATTCATTCAGACTCAGTCACATGGTTCTGAGATACTTACTGCTTTTGCACTTGGAAGAAATTACAGAAATATTAGGAATATGAATTACTATTTTCTTTTACTATACTTTGTTGATAATGAAACTTGGACGTATTCCAGCTAACAATACTATGCCCACAAAAAATAGAGAGAAGTAAGATGGTCATAAAAAAACTAGTAACCATGTGGATCAAAACAGGGCTTTCAGAACTATCAAAGACTAGACTGTAAGACAAGACACTCTGCAAGGAGGCGTCATCTTTCCTCTTTCGTGACTTCTAATAGTTGATATTCTAGAAAAAAAACTAGAATGGTCTATTACAGTTGTATGGTATGCTAATAACATTGCCATTAGAGTCCAAGGAAAATTCTTAAAAAGCTTTTTGCTTTACAGTTACAAACTATAGACCGTTAAGTCTATTGTCTTTTATGCAGAAAATTCGAGAAAGTTTATGTCGTCCTCGCAACAAATGCTCTGCAAAGGGAAATCTACTGATTTAGAATTGTCAACTATATCTAAGACAGTGTTACCATTCATGATTTTACCTGGACATAGAGGGAGACTGATAAAGATTGCACAACATTGATAGGAACTATGATGGAAACCAGAAGAGTCAACACAGAGCTTTCAGGAATATCCAACACTTTGCTGTAAGTCGAGCCACTCCAAAGGAGGCCTGAACTTTCCTCTTCATTGACTTCCAGTAGTGGATATTCTATTGAAAATTATAAAGCACCTTAAATGAACTACTAAGCCTAGTATTGAATTTTGTTAAAACTTGAAGAATTAGAAATGGATTTGGAGCTTACGCATATAAAACGGAGCTGGTAATGTTGACGAATTGCAGTCTTCAAAATACAAAAATTGGATGGAACTATGTTAAAGACCGACCCAAAGTACCTAAGTATAATTTTGTTGAGTAAATTGAGAATTGAAAGAAGGGAAAATGCATTAATAGGTTTCCATAAATAACGTCATATAGTAAAAAAGAGTGTGGTCATAGAAGCATGAAAGATGTTTGAATGAAACCTTATAGTATATTTAAATAGAAATTCTAGAATACAAAGTTAAAAGTTAAAGGGCAATTATACACCTGCAGGTTACACCTGTTCCAATCAGCCTCAAAGAATACCACTTGTGTTTCTTTTCGAGATCACAGTTTCGATATCCTGAAGAGTCGCTTCCTCAACACGGTCCGTAGTTGTAGAGTTATTACGCGAGGTGGAGTTTCTGATCTGCTTCAACTAACGCTGAAGGACGAAATATCTTACTCGCCTACCTAGTAGCATTATTATCAGATCTCTTTCTCCCTACGTGCACTAGATAAAGCTTACGTGATCCTTTCTTCTTCAGCTTTAACGTTTGTCGCTACAGGTATATTCTCATCTGTCGGTTTATATGTCTCAATGAAGGTGAACTCAAGCACTAGTAGACAGCGTTTCCTTTTCCAGCAATATAATATGTCAAAATTATCAGTTTTGTAATATTATATTGCCGTCTTGGGAAACTGCTGTCCAAGCTAAGAGTTCACCACCTAAAACCCTGCTTCAACAACCTTCCCCGGAAGCTAGCTACTAATTAAATATTTCCTTCCAGGAGTTGTCAATTTTGTAGTTCGATCTCACGACTTCTTTCGATGGAAAGTTTTAGAAGAAAAGCGAGCAACACGAAATACTAAGCCTACACCCAAAAAAAAAATTACAATTTCTTTTATCATAAAATTCTTTATTTTAGCATTTCACAATTTAAAACTTTTTTATCATTAAATGCTGAGGGGGGGGGGGGACGTAAATTACCTGTAAATTACGTAAGTAATTAACTAAATGCTTCGCTTTACCTTATTCATTCTAGTATACTCCCTTTTGTAGTTGGTCTGAGAGTCTAGTCTGAGAGAGAAAATTTTGGAATTCAAAGTGATCTATCCTTTTCTGTTGTTTGTCTAACTACAGGATCAACAAGCTCTTGCTTATCGGATTGGCTTCGTGTTGTAGGTTTTTATGTTGTAGCCAATATTCTCCTTTTATGTAGTATCTCAAACAAGCTCTCCAGTAGTCTCGTTTGTCCAGCTGGGAGTGTGCATGCATTTGACTAATCATATGGGTTGGTAACGATTCTGCAGAAATAGAGACAACGCTCTGTGAAATAAGCGATACTACAAGGCAATTGAAATCTTTAACATTTTCATTGTCTAGGCGTGTAGTGGAGGTTTCCGACGATTGTCGAATCGAAGTCAAACATTTTTCCTTGGACGCCAAACGTTCTCCTTTTGTGCAGTTATTCAAGTGGGTGCGTCTAGGTTTGGAACTATGTTTGGTTACGTCCTACGTCAGAGCTATCGTGGAATTGTAAGTTTTCTAAATTATCCTTGTTTGTGGATTTTATTTTAATGAAATGAGCAATCCTTTTATGGAAAACAGACAAAACGCATATTTTTTTTATAATAGAATATTTGTGGAATTTATTTGGTAGATACTATATATTGTTCTTGGAAGCAGAACTTTTATAAAATATAAAATATGTATTGAGTTATCTCAGTATAAGTATGTAAAAAAGAATACAAGTTCTTAAGATTTTTGCTCAGTAAAGTTCAGATATACTAAAGAATATTATTGCAGTGCAAGAGCTACAAAAACTATGAGCAAAACGTGCATTCCAAAAGCAGAACAGGGCAGAATGGAGTAGAAAAGTTCACAGAAGACGACACAGACATGATATTGCACAATATTTACAGTGAGTGAAATGGAAAGAACAAAATCCCCACATTATGATATTTTCAAAGAGATAAAATGTTATTACTTTAGTTGTACATAGTTCAACTATGCAAATGATTACAAATACCAAAAATGTTGGTTATCATATGATGAAAACGCAGGACGAACTGACTGCGGACGTAACTGACTGACTGAATGGTGACTGCAGTATATATATATATAAGGATTTGTGAAATAGGGAGTTCTAAATATTATTAACTTTCCAAATATGTAAGACCTTCAATTAGATCCCTCTTCTTCTATAGGTGCCTTCCGTAAATTTCACGCTTTTGTGGTGTTGTTCGTTAATTAAAGGCTGAAGTTGATATAGCATTCTGGTGTATCCATCTGGTTCGGGGACTTCTTTCGTGTCCTTAACTCTCTCGTAAAACAGGCAGTACAGTAAATAGTACAATCATTTTGTCTAAAACCACTAATAGTTATAGTAACTAATGTAAATAACCATTACTTACTTAATATGAGGTATGATTCTGTTTATAGCAGATTATTATAAAACTCTTTCTATCGAGGTATTTCCTGTTTCAATTTTAATTTCTTATATTAAAATATTTGAAATGATAATATTTAAAAAATATAATAATCTCAAAACAATAATAAACAACAATTAATTATCTAATTTTGTTTAGTAATTTAAACATATATTGTTATATAATTTTCTTTACAGACTGTATATATAAAACAGACCTGACAAGAATTTTTCAGGTACAAATAGTTGTCAAAT
>HF734582.1:15237-31640 GCA_000341915.2 Megaselia scalaris
AAAATGCCGCGACTGAGGTGTCTGAACTAGACCTGAAAACTGAGTCCAAAATAAGCCGAAAACCATTCGCAGCCGAATAGAAACGCTCAGCCGGAGTTTCATTCGACTTATTTTTTTTTTTCAAATTCGGCTTTTTGGAGCTACTTCTTTTCAGTCGGCTAGCACAGCCGAAAAATTTCTTCTTAATAGAAGAAGAAGAAGAAGAAGAAGAAGAAGAAAAGAAGAAGTAAATTAAACGTTTAATTTTAAATTAAAATGTTTAAACTTTGATTAACAAGCATGGATGGCAAAGAGAAGTATTAAGTTCATTACTTACATAATATACATGTATTTTACGGTCTTAAATTACGTAATTTACGTAAATAACTGAAGTTTTGCATTAGAAATGATTAATTACTTACGTAATTTACGTGGAGATTACGCTTGTAAATTACGTAAATTACTGACAGTGCTCATCCCTGTTAACAAGCGCTACTAAGCAATAGGATAGCGGAGGACAGAATCCTTGGAAGACTTTATAAATTCCCAGGACTACAATTGAATTTTAAAGAGATTGGATAAATATATTTGTTATTTTGGACTGGGGATTTCATACTTATGGGTTGTATGGGCTGTGCACCCTTCTCTATAAGCTGGAAAACCGAAAATTTATCTCATTTTATTTATTCCTGTCATGTAAATAAAAATGTTTCAATAATTATTAAAGCATTTCCCAAATAAAACAATATTATATTTCGAATACAACAATTTAATTCTACTAATCCTAAATATAATTTCCTAAAATTGACTATAAAATTAAAAGTTATACAATATTCAATAAACCTATCACTAAATGCTGTCATTATTGTCAATGTGATGTCGCTATGCTGCCTAAGTAATATAGTGTCTGTCTGTATGGGATGACTTTTTGTTGCTCCCGATACTATAATTTAAAAGAAAATTTCATATATAAATTTTGAATCTGATTCTAATTAAATAAATTTCTTAAATTTTAATATCAAATAAAGCACAGACAAAGTATTTCTCGAAGCAATACTAGAAAAAAGTAACAAAAGCAAGAAAAGAAAACCCTAAAATACCATAGAATCATAAGAAGAATGAAAAATATTTTACGACATAGCATCAGACAGTTGACTTTTCAAACTCCACCGACAAGATTCTAGCCAGCTAAGTTTCATGGTATTTGAACAGCTCAGCATTTGGTAAAGCTATTCGACTTCGACTTTTTTCCCTTTTTTGGGAACGTCTTTTATTACATGGAATTTATAATCCTTTAGAATCGGAGAGATGTGAAGGAAATTTTTACCAACGGTATGTAGAAAATATGCTGCGAAGTTAATATTTAAGTTATGAGTCTAATGAACTAGAAAAATAAATTTTTAGGTGTTATTTTAGGTAAATTATTTATGAAGTACTTAAAAATTTTGAAAAGATGAACAATGTTGTCCTGTTTCTTTTCTTATGAATTATTGCAAGTTTTAAGTATTTTTCCTAATATTTGAGATTTTTGTGGGTAGCACTCCTAGCTATTATTATTCATAGAAAAAAACATCACAAAAGAATCATTTTTACATTTCATACAGTAACCTATGTATTTCAACTGCATAGTAGTAAAATAGTACCATCTCTTAAGTCCCAAACAATAAAGAAAAACTAGCAAAAAATGCAAAGGATAGCATTTTACAACCAAAACGATTCCTTCATTCATTCTTTCAGTCATCCAATTCATTGTCCTGAAAACGAAAGTTGTTTTCATTTGGAATATAAAGAATAGCATTTTCTTTATGTCCTGGTTCTGGGAAATATTCAATCTGATAGCTTCACTCGACTGTTTTATGAGCACAAGCAGCTCCTTTTTTTTGGGGATTCCAAGTCAAAACTTGCAGCAATTTCTCTTCAGTCAACAAAAATGGTCGGGCGCCTGGTTTTCCTTCAATATTCTTTAAAAAGAACAGAAACGAACAAAATAATAAAACTGAAAGGGAAAGTATCTAAATATTCTTCTCATTATTCTCATCATCATCCAGACTAAATTTATAGTTAAAAATAAATATTTCGTTTTGGATGGATGAGTTCAAATTGTTTGCTACTTCTTCTTTTTTTTCTAAATGAAACGCAAGGATCCTTTTCCACGGTAAAAAAATATGGTCTAACGTTTTAATAGAAGAGTTTTATAATGGTCAAGAATAATAATCATTCCCAGCGTGAAAGCTACAGACGTGAATCAAGACAATCAAAAACTAGGAAACGTATGGTTCATTTTCAATAGAATTTGGACCGTGCTTTCTATGTTTATACATACAGGGAGTAAACATTTTTCGGTTGGCCTCTCTATCTGACGTGACCAGCAGAGAACTCAGGGGTTGAATCTTAAACTTAATGCAGAATATATAGAGGTCCTGATATTCGGGGCGTTGCGCCGGCTATTACGACTGCGGCGGACCTTCAATTTTTGTGTGAAGACGGCAGAATAAAAGTTTTCTTCTTCCTTTAATTTCCTTCCTGAGATGGTAACTCCGAGAATTATTTTTTTAAATTGTTTTTTTTTCTGGCAGTTTTAATCAAGAATTTGTTTAAAAAATTTCAGTAAAATAATTTTTTATTAAATACAAGTCTTTTAAAATCCAAATTAAATCAAAATAATAAAAATGAATAAAGGAAGAAGAAAACTTGCAAACGCCGAGATTGTGGTGGCGATGGTGGAGTCGAAAATTGGTGATGGCGGCGGAATTCCTTTTCGGCACAAGACCCCGCTGTTATTAACTAGACACCTCAGTCAATATGCGTTAAAACCGACTACCTACTACAGGCACAGCAATATGTACCGCAGTAGAAAGGATTTGTTTGTTGGTAGTTTGCCTCGTCTATGGTTTTGGTTGATTCATCTGAAGTGTTTGCCTACACACTAGGATCCAAGACAAGTTAGGTTTCCTCTATTCTATCATAATTGCTTGATAAAAGTAGGTTTATGATCAAGGATAATAATCCTTACCAGCGTGAAAACTACAGATATGAATTAAGACAATAAAACAAAGAAACGTATGCTTCATTTTCAGTAATTTTGGACCTTGCTGTTAATGTTCATCGCTATAGGGACGTGATCAGCAGAAAACTGGGATTGAATCTTGAACTTAATGCAGAATATATAGAAGCCCTGTTATTAACTAGACACCTTAGTCGCTATGCTAAATAAACCATAGTCGACTGCCGTCCCCAAAAATTAAACGCGACGACCATCGCTTTTGAATTTTAAAATTCGGCGTCGCTAACAAAATTTATTTTCATAAGCAAAACAAAAACGAATTCGTCGTTTTTTTTTTATTTTTGCACGTCGCCAGTTTTGAAAATTATAACAAAAATAAGCCGTAGTCAACCGCTATCGTGTGAATACTCGGTTGGCCTCTTTTTTTTTGTGACCAGCAAATAACATATATGATTGAATCTTAAGCTTCAATAAGTTTATTGAGCATTTTCGCATATTTGAAATCTAGTACCCAATGTTCCCTTCATACTATTATATAATTGCTTAATGAAAGGAAATTTCTGGACAAGGGTAACATCCCTTATCAACGTGAACATTACAGACAAGAATTAAGATAATCCAAAAAGAACAAACTATATTTCCTATATTCTATCATAAGAGAAGAAGTTTCAGTTGGCCTCTTAATCTGCCATGACCAGTACAAAACTAAGAGGTTAATTCTTAAACTTCATACATTGTGAATAGTTTGTAGAACAAAGGCTCTTAATTGTTCAAAGAAATGGAAATTACATACAAGATTCCCAGTTCCTCAAGAGTTTTCCTCCAAGTGTATGTTGAACTATTTCAAAAGATATTTATCTATGTTATCGAAGAGTGAGGAGTTTCTCTGGAAAACGATGATAATTTGTTTGCTTTATGGTTCTGACTTGTAGAAAGTGAGAGTGGGAATTATGTGTTTTTGTGTCTGTCTGACTACTTTGATTTGGCTTCTCACATCACAGCTTTCACTTTCATACTGTCTCCTCTGACTTGAATCCTGTATCTTCTAAACTTCTGGTCTAGTCCTAATTCATGTTCTTGTTCAGTTCATCCTTTATATATGATAAGAATATTAAAATAATCGTTTGTTGTTTACTGAATTACGTTCTGTATAATCTATTCCATAACATTTGATGGTCTTTTGTTTTTATATCCATTATTTAAGAAGATTGGTTATGGGTAATTGAGAGTGTCGTTTGGAAAAGGTGTTGTTCTTTCATCAACAGGTATCACAGAAGGTGTGATGAATTGGTGGTAATTCTCAGATTTGTCTAGATTTAGCGATTTAAGATTCTACAACTCTCAATGCTATTAAAATTCATAAAACGAAATTCTTGAAAAGATATGTTTTAGGAAGAATTTCAATATCCATTGCAAAGCTACGCAAGGAAAAGCAAAGAAACGACAGAAATGTGCACAGAAAATTTGCAAATCAATTAAAAATGTAAATTTAATGGAAATATTATGCGAAACCATGAACTCATTTTTCAAAAAGTAAATGTGAAAAAAAGTGAATTTGTTTATATCTGTCATTTGGCTATTGAGTGCGCACGCAAAATTCCTCAGATTGATTCCGTGTGAAGTGGTTATAAGTTAAGAGTCGTTTCTTGTTGCTGCTGAATATTGTCGCAATGCTCAACGCAATAGGGTAGGGTGTTCATCACTATGTGGACAGTCATTGTGGGTAATTGTGGAGTTTTCTACTTCATCATATGCTAAAACTAATAGCAGCTGATAAAATATCTAGTTTTTCTTATATAGATACTATGTAAGTAGAGTCTTAAATGGTCTCCTTCATAAGAAGAATCCTGGGACAATTGCGTAATAGCTGGAAACTCCTTCTGAGCTAGAGCAATTTACAGAATTGTTGACACCACATGCAAAAACTAATATGATTTAAATTTACTCTTTCATAATAATCGATGAAAATACCCTCTAGCCTATAGCGAGCTACATAATTGTTAAGCACCATATATCAGCTGACAAAACATATGATTATTTCTTATCATATAAGAGACAATTAATAGGATATTCCATCAAATGCTAACAAAATCTAGAATAGCGAAAAGCTGAAAAGATCCAGGCTTTAAGAGGATTTCACCAAGCAGATGCGCTGTCGTGTATTTTCTTCAACATTTTACTGGAAATGATCATGAGAGCAGCATGTTCTTGGCGTCAAGAACATGATCACCAATAAATCCACACAAATACTGCTTCAGTGTTAAGAGACTGGAAACAGAAGCTAGGTCAAGAGGATTGAAGGTGAACGCAGATAAGATCAAGTATATGCTATCAAGTCGGATCCAAAGTCATCACCAATCATTGGGCCCAATCTTCTTCTTTGGGAGACTATGACTTCGAGGTGGTCATTTATTGGGGTTCTGAAGTGATATCAGACAATAACATCGGGGTTGAAATCAAAAGGATACTGCTTGTAAACAGCCATATCAAACTACTACGATATAAGCAGATGTCCTGTAAAACAAAAGTTAGACTATACCATCAGCTAATACTGCCTGTGGGGGGGGGGGTACATAAAATATGTATGGCTTCCTTACATGTTTCATATGTATACAAAGTTAGAAATGACTTACTCAGTAAAAGTAATTAGTCACAGTAATTAACGTAAATAATCATTAGTTACCTAAGTAAGTTACATATAACTAACATACACTTCCCATTTATGACCTTTATGATAAATTACTTACTTTGCAAACAAATTTCCACGTAAACAATGTAAAATACCCCTTAAAGCTTTTCTTTTTTACTTTACAATCAGCTGAGTATTATAAAAAAAACTATAAAGTCAGCTGATTTTGAAATTTACAAATATTCAAATAATACAAATTTATTTAAAAAAACTTTTCACAAATTAAAATAAGATTTCTTTTAAAGTCAGTGAAATCAGCTGACTTTCAAAAAACAGCTGTTTTTTTTTTATTAAACAAATATACATTTTCCTGTTCTTCTTATTAGTTTCTGACATCTTCATCCTTGAAAGAGAGCAATTATATACTTTAATCTCAAATGCCTCATGTAAACAATGTAAAAAACATCAATTCAACCCATCCTATCAAAAACCAAAACAAAAAAGTATAACAAATATTATAACAAAAAAAGTAAAGTATAGCAGAAAATATAGCAAAAATTGAGAAGAAAAGCCTACAAACCCATTTATATCTCCAAAAAAAGAGGGTCTTGTCTGGGATTTTGAGATGGGGGAGGAAAATAACCTTTTCTAAAGGATAACCTTGAAAAAATTACCCTTGAAAATATGGAAGATAAATGAGACGTATTCTGCTTTTGTTCAGAAAATCAAATGGTAAATGAACTTCAGCCGCGACAAAAATTTCACTTAACTTTTTGGTAATTCTTTTTTTTTTTTTGGATGGGGCTATCGTCGACATGATACTAATTATTTTCATGGAAGTGTCTCACTTTTTTTTAGAAAAGTTTTTCATATAATTTAGACTTTTAGTAAGAAGGATTTTATTTGATTAATAGATTGTTTGTGAATTACTGTCTGGAAAATTGTAAATGTCTGATGGTTGACAGGATATATTGGAGAGGGAGTTGAATGGTTTTGATCTTTATTGCTTAACTTTCGGAAGGACTTTTTGTTGATTTAAGAGGTTTTTGAAATATTTTGACTTTTTAATTTTTTTTTAGTTAGCGAAGTGTAAATTCAAGGAATTTGGTGTAATTTTTAGATTATTGTCTGTAATTGAAGAATTTTATATATATTTTCTTATTTTTATAAAAGAAGTTTGTTATATAAAAGATTTTTCAAATACAATTGAAATTGCTTTAAATCAACCTTGAAATCAATCTAAAATTCCTGTGAAACCTTTCATAGAAATACCAAGAACTTTTCTTTGTATTTCCTAGAATTATATTTATATTAATCCTATTTCGTTTTCCCAGAAAATTATGTTCAATAAAAGTTTCAATTTCAAATTTAATACAGAAAAATTTCCTTTGTCAAAGTTTTATAAAACCTTCATTCATCAAATCACATATCTGACAAATTTCTCTGATATACTTAAGAAGAAATATTGTGGGTAATTAAAAATAATTTTCAAATAATTTCTTTCACCGTAATTCCAGCAATTACTCCAAATTACTTAATGTTCATAAAATATAATGTTCCCTAAAAACTGAAAACTTCATTAATTATTCACCAGTCTCAAACTTGGGAATATACATTATTTCAATAGCGTGATAGAATACAATACACCCAAATATGTCGACACAAATACATCGGAGAAAAGCTTTTCCTGGCCTAGGAAATGAAAAAGAGAAATATTTTTGAGAAAAAATTTATACATGAAAGGTACATGGTAGCCCATAAAAGTTATTTTGATGGGGCAATATAAAATTTGGACACAAAAAAAAAATCAAACTCAGCTGATTTTCATATGTTGTAAATAATGCCAGCTGACTTTGTTGAAATCAGCCGGTTTTACTTTGGAATTTCAAACTTAAGGTATAACTATCTTGAAACATATCTCGAAATCAACTGATCTTGTGTATTGTAAATACTTCTTTTACAGACAATTAACATGCATAATTTCCATCTTTTTTATATATAAATCAGCTGATTTCTATGACAATATTGGTAAACAGCTGTTTTTTATTCAAAAATAAAAAATCAAACTAAGATAAGCGTTCTTCGACAATTAATTGTTGATTTATATTTTAAATCAACAATATTTTTAGATCAGCTGATTTTCAGAATGTTATAGGTAAAGCCAGCTGATTCTCTACTTTAAAAATTTGTGTACAGTGAACTAACACATCTCATTTCTGTATTTACTTTCTATGAAACAGCTGATTTTCAATATAATGTATGTAGTAACAGCTTTTCTTGTTATTTAAAACGCTGCAATCATGGGCTTTTATTTATGAATTATTTAAATATTTTTCTAAGTCAGATTACTTTTATAAATCAAAATCAGCTGATTTTTACTTTGGAAAAAAATAAAGTTCTATAAACTAAAATAAGAATTATCAAATCTTTTTTCATCATTCATATATATTTTTTTTCAAAAAAAGTTAATAATTTAAAGAGTTATTGACGACATAGGAAAAATATTAATGAATTATATATCAATAGAAAATCAGCTGATTCGAAAAATCTTTTTATAAATAAGCAGGAAAAGAGCTGATTTCAAGAATCATAAAATTTATAGAATTTCTCAATAAATATCAATAAGTTCTAAATCATAGAGAAAATAGAAACTGATTCGAAAAATCGAATGGTTTAGACAATTTCTTTATAAATCAGCAGGAAAACAGCTGATTTGAAGAATCATAACATTTATAGAATTTCTTACTAAGTTAGTAAGTCTTTAAGTAATAATATTTAGTCGTCTAATTCAATAAAATATTGAACAATTTCCTTTAAAACAGCTGATTTGGTTAGTCTTAAACATGAAATCAGCTGATTTTGTATAAACATTTTAGATAATGGAATTTTCGATGTCTATTTTAAGTGATAAGCGACGATTAATCGACTAGGAATTACGAACTTCAATTAAATATTTAAGAAATTATTGTAAGACAGCTGATTTGGTTAGTCTTAAAAATGATTTTATGTACACAAAAAATGAAACTTTTTTGTATATCATTTAAGTAAAATATTTGTTCATCCAATAATTACCGACATCATTATTAAATATTTAAAATACAATCTTTAAAAACAGCTGATTTTGTTAGTCTTAAACATTAAAACAGCTGATTTTATATAAACATTTCAGAAAATTTAATTTTTGTGTACATCATCTGGTTAAAGTAATAATATTTAGACGACTAGCAATTACGGACTGTTATTAAGCATTGAACAAATTGTTTAAAACAGCTGATTTTGTTAGTCTTAAAAATTTTATCAGCTGTTTTATATAAAACATTTTAAAAAATCTTAAAATTTCTTAAAAATTAAAAATTTCTCAAAAAAGAAATGTTTTCCCCTCAAAACCCACTCCTGCCCAAAACAACCCCTAATAGGCTTGTTACTTTCACTCTATACCATATCGTTCCTCCATCATTGCCTCTGGGAAAGAGGAAATAAAATGTCGGAGAGAGTACGAAAAATAAAAAACTTTCGGAGAGCAAATGACCTAAGCGAATGTCTGGGGTTGTGGTAGGCTTCCAAGGGCATTCCTTTGAAATCGATGGAGACGTACATGTCTCATACTTGTTCTGACTTTTTCCGTACATAGAGATAGTAGTTCCATTCTACATATATTTCTAATTCTAGTATATAATTACAAAAGTTTTCTAATTATAATGATATTTTTATCCGGTTTTAGTAGAGATTTGAGTAAATGAAGCAGAACAAATGAGCCATTTGGAATTCTTTGGGGATGAAAGTTACGGGGGCAAAGGCAACATTTTGTGTGACCTTTAAAGGTTGTTTTCTCGCTCTTTCCTACATGTATATAAACATATTTGCTAATTTGATTTTTATGTTATCTTTTTTTTCTCTTTTCAGGTGAGTTTTTTGGAATGGTGATTTGGTAAGAATGTATTTTTATATTTCCAGGAAATGTTTTATTAGACAGGTGATTTGTTACTAAGTGAAATTAGGGAGATTTTATTTATATAACATTTATGATAATTTATTGAAGAAGCTATTTTATGAAATTAGAATGTATTATCAATATATATTATTCAGGAAAAGCACTTTTAGAACACTTTTAGGATAGTCGGTAATGTCCAATTTTTGAATTATTGTTATTCCGAAAAACTTATTTTTAATCATATTTCTAATATTCAATTACGGACTGACTGTAATTTTGCATGTTTCAAGATATTTAAAAAAAAATAATTTTTATATTATTTTTCCTAGTTTTTAATGATATTACATAATTTAAAACTTTAGGATTCAAAAATAATTATTTTCTGTAAATTTAAAGTCTAAGACTTTGAAATTTAAAGGACTTGACTCAATATATAGTCAAATTCAATATTGTTTATAGGCAAAGTATGTTGATCTTCAGAAAGTATAGGAATTATTATGATTTTTAAATTGTATAGTCTAAAGTCGAAACTAATTTTTTTTATAATAAAATTTAAAATATTATACAAAAAAGTTACTTTTAAGTTCGAAATATTCCATATTTTTTAATATTTTTAAAAAAGTTAATTTTAATTATTATTTTCCTAGTTTTTAATGATAACATAAAATTTAGGATTCAGAAATAGTTATTTTCTATAAATTTAAAGTCTAAAGCTTAAAAATGTATGTGATTTAATTCAATTTATCGTCAAATCCAATATTTTTTATAGGCAACATATTTTGGAATGCCCAAATTATAGGATTTATTATGGATTAAGCTATGTCGATACCTATAAAATTTTTTATAATAACATATTTAATATTTAATGTAATGTTCAATTACGGACTAAAGTCTAAAATCGAAACCTATAAAATATAAGGGTTTTCTTTCAAAATGTCCTATGTTATGATATTTGTAATAATTTGTAATGTATTATATTAGAAAATGAAAATTATTTAGAAAAAATTGTAAAATTGAAATCTAAAAGTCAAAGCTATACATTTTAAAGTCAAGTATGGACAAATCCTGTATTCTATTTTAATGTCTACGGTTAGAAAACGTGTATATGCAAGCTCGAAGTTATTTATATATAATATGCACGCCCTTTAATGAAGTAATTCATTTACGTTCAATTTCCTAATTTGTACCAAATTGTGGACCTATAAAATTTAAAGATTTCATATAATATGTAAAGAAAACAACCTTTTTTTCCTTTGATTCAAAATGTTTCATTTTTTTTCCAATACTTTTCATACAGACAAAACGTGGAAACTTTTGTCATTTAAACAATATAGAATTCCTATAATTTGAAAGGAGCCGTATATTTTTCTATAAAAAATTTTAAAAGTTAAAGGTATTTCAAAGAAAGCTATACATTTAAGAGTATGTACCTTTAAAATTGCTAGACTTGGAAGCAAGACTGTAATTGAAATATTTTAATTATATAGAAATTTAAGCTTCATTTACCAACTTAAATTGCCAGAAAATTAGTAAACCAAAAATTTCAAATATTTCCCAAAATTAATGAAACTATCAATTTCACGAAATCAAAGAATTATCATAATACCATCTGTTTGGTACTTCATGTCTGGAAGCAGTCCAAAATTAAAAAACTTTTCAATAAAATCGAATAAAAATCAAACGAAATCGAATTGAACACAATGAAACCATAAATTGCAACAAAAATTGAATCACCTGCTCAAAAAAAAGATTAAGAGTCACTTTAATTGAAAGAGGGCAGCAGCAGCGATCAAGCATATCATATTTTCAGCGGTTTTCATAGTATTTTATATTATTTCATATACATTAAATTCTACTTATGTAAGCAAATATTGAAGTCAAAAAGCTATAAATTGTAATTGATGAAATATCATAAACAGGCACATGAATCGCTCCAAGCACTCAATTCTTCCATTGAGGTTTACCAAATTGAACCAGACCATTCCAAAATTCAAAATCTAAATGAAAAACCTATTGAATTCAATTCAATTTTCGTGTAAATCACACGGATATTTAAAAGATCAAATAAAGACAAGACCAAAATCGTAATCGAAATCTAAGACTTGAGACCAAGCTTAGTTTGAGTCAAGTGCGTGCTGTCATGCTTTTAACTCATAAATTATAGCTCAAATGTGGGCTGGTTTCTTGAGTTTGTTTCATTTGTTCCAATCGATTCGTTTGTGAATGAATTGAATGACGGACAGACTGGTTTTCACACAAAGATTCGACGCACTGATGCACTTGGAAAAGGGTTTGTTATATATTGGGGGTAATAGTCATAATATGAATACAAGGCTCCTTGAAGATATTACCTTTAAAACAAAATATTGAAAGGCAAGCAGTTCATTGCCTACCGATTCGAGAACTATCATAGTTAGCATTGTCTTATTCAGGACATAAGTAGGAGTATACTACAGTTGATCGAATTTTAAAATATCGAACCGCAATAACGAAAACAAAATATCGAAATACAGTACATCGAAAATTCATAAAATCGACAGCGAAAACATTGAATATTAAAAGATCGAAAACAAATTTGGAGAAGGTCGAAAACTAGAATATTTGATCGTAAACAAAGCATCGAGTTAAAAAATATCTACAAATTTTTAGTTATATTAAAAGCTTAATGTTTAAATGTTTTTTTATTGTTAACTTCAGTTTTGAGTTGGGACAAACCTGCAAAACTTAGTAAAAGCGAAATTAACATGTAAATATATCTTTCAATAATTTATTTTTCGATGTTTTAATCTTCGAAATTTTTTGAAATTCGATAATCTCTTTTCGATCTTTTATATTTCCATATATTTTTAATTCGATATTTTAGTTTCAATATTTCGAGATTTTTTCGATCTTTTGATTTTCGAGACTTCCGTTTTCGATATTTTTTTCAAATTCGATCTAACCAAGGACACCCCATAAATCGATAAAGCGAGGAGCTAAAAGCTATCGAAAGCCGACTAATGTTTATACATTTTGCTTTGATGGATCAGATGGATGAAATGTTAGGATTTGGCTAGCCGATTGAGAGGAAGGAGATCCAAGCGGCTTATCATAACCTATATGTTTTTTGAAAGTTTTCGGCGTTTATTATTTTTAAATTTTTTTATTTAATATTGAATTTTCAAAAGAATGGTGTTGATGAAAAATCCTTTAAAAAATACAAATATTTCTCGGATTTACCATCTCAGGAAAAAAATTAAAGAAAGAAGAAAACTTTTATTTATCCGTTCGCCGCTGCTCTACTCCCCGCTAAAATTACTTGGCGCAACAATCCATAGATCTGGTAGCCGAATGAAATTTTCGGCTTTGCTAGCCGATTAAGAGGAAGTGGATGCAACTTGGTTCTTGTAAATTTAGAAAATTTTTAAATAAACGATGTTTTTTCTTAAACAAAATTTGAGTTTTTTAACCCAAAAGAAATCTGTGATTCTCAGCTAACAAGCTAAGAACTGTTACCTTCCTAAGATAAACTTCCATACATCTCTCTATTTGCTTTCCAAATATTTCTGGGAGCTACCATCAACAGCGAGAATCCGATGTTACCACGAAATTACAAGGGTTAACCATCTTTATAGGACCCTAAAAATGATGAAAAACCTATATTTGTTTCTAAATTATACTAAATTGATCTTAATAACAGCAATAATTTTCTTTTTACTAGTCCTAATCCTGTGATATCTCTCTTCTGTCTTCGTCAAATCAGAAAAACGTAAAATTAAAAAAAAATACTTAATATAAGAGTATTTATTGTCTGAGAAAGACTTCTATCCATGTTTTCTTCTACATTCCATAGATACACTTCCATACATTACGCCTTTACTAGTTCAAAATCATATGAGAACTATATTAGACTTCATAAATATTTCTCAGAGATACTATCATCAATTTAGAGAGGAATAATTATGTATTTCCACACACTTGTGTACTATAGGCTTTTACTAGTCCGTAGTCCTATTGTATCTCTCATCTGACTTCCTAATTCTTTCTCTAAGATACCATCATCAGTTCGTAGTATAAGGACCTTTATGTCTGATATTCTAAAGCAGATAAGCTAAATTTGAGACATATGCTTACATTTCATTTTTACTAGTCCCTAGTCCTATGGCGTCTCTCTTCTATCTCCTTAAGTATTTCTCAGA
Organism: Megaselia scalaris; assembly: GCA_000341915.2. Taxonomy (NCBI): domain Eukaryota; kingdom Metazoa; phylum Arthropoda; class Insecta; order Diptera; family Phoridae; genus Megaselia; species Megaselia scalaris. Next base: position 28,959 of record HF734582.1, read on the forward strand.
TATACCATCAATAGTTCGTGTAAGAAAGCTCTATTTTGAAGTAGGAACTATAAAAACTCTGACATAGAGTATTTCATTCTAAAGCAGATCATATAAGTGAACCTATCTCTTCTATCTGTTGTAAGCAGGACCTGATGTTCATTTAATTACTTGCTTACTTCAATTACTTACTAGTCTGTAGTAATTAAGTTTCAAAGAAGAAGAATACTTTGACTTTGTGTAGGACCTATAAAATATAACATACCCTTATTTTCATAATCCTGCGGTATCTTTCTCTCTACAAATTTTGGAAAATGTCTATATCAAAAAATTTCATTACATTAATATTTTTCAGTGATTTCATCATTAACTTTGTGTAGGATCTATAAAATATAACATACCCTTATTTTCGTAGTCCTGAGGTATATTTCTCTCTACAAATTTTGGAAAATGTCTATATCAAAAAATTCTCTTACATTAATATTTTCAGGGATACCATCATTAGATTGTATAAGAATACGTTAACTTTGTGAGGGACCTAAAATTTTTGGAAATCGTCCATATGCGCTATTACAAACAACCATTACCTTTCTCTAAGTGCCCACAAATGTAAGAAAAGTGTGTACTGTTGCCTGAAACGACTATGGAAATCTTTGAAAGAAAAAAGCTATATAGAAAAACCCCAGCTTCCATTTAGGAATTATAAAATCATAAATAATAAATATTAAATTATTTCTGAAATGTAATTAAGTCAAAGTTAAGATATGTACTTATTGTATGTCTACTGCTAGTATATCTACTATCTAGTTAGTTACTAGTTTCTGTTAAGAAAAAAAATTAGGCTAATTGGCTATATTTTCACTGCTAAATTAATTGGAATTGAAAAATACTCGCACAACAAATGTTTTAATTGACTTTGATTCTGAGAAGAATTGCTAATCGATTGATTTAAATACAAAATCCTTGAAATTTCTCAACAATATTTTTATGTTTGAAAAGTTTTTTAATCCATTTGGCATCGCTGACAATGTTTCACGACCGAGACTGCAAAATGACACATATTTATAGATCGTATTTGGTGACTGTGTGGGAAGTTTCCATATTGAAAGATGCTTCTTTGCTACTCTTGATGGCGGTGTCAAGGGCGAGGACATTGTGATTGTTTTCTTCTTGTTTATAGGAAGATTACTTTCTGTGACCGTGACATATATTTAATCTTATACAGCAGTCATTTTGTTTGTCTTTTCAGCTTTTATTTCTAGAATCTTAGTTGATTTAAATAAGTCCTTGATTGAGGTTTTTCATGGTCTTTTAAGATATAATTCTATTTAACAATTTAAAAAACTATAAAGTAATAAATTTTATCTTTTGTAGGTAATTGTAATGTTTTATAAAATAAAAAAAAAACTATAAATCCTATAAATGCCAAAATTACACCTCCAACAATGAAACACGACTCACATACCTCCTCCATTCACACAATATACAAAATATTTGTAAATAATATAATATATTTCACATATGTCTGAAAATTAGTTAAACAAATTCTTTTCAGTTAATTGCGTGATTTGTAAATCGCTTCTCTGCGTTCCACTCTGTTGCCACCGGCCAGTAGGTTTAGCCACTTTATTATGAGCCATCAAGCAGGCAGCTACTTGCTTCATAAGCTGCATGTTAGGGTGGTTCTTTGGTTTATTTGCATATAAAACAACTTCATTGCATTGCCTTTTGAATATATTTTATTTAAAGTCTATAATTCTTCTTTAAGATTTTTCTTAAGACTTCTCTTTTACGACATATGATTCTTGTTAAAAATCATATGCTTAATCAGCTGATATTTACTGAAGGTAGAGTTCAGAGACGAATCAACAATTTTATTCGCATTGGATCTAAATAAAAACATATGTTTCGTCAGCTGATCGGTAAGATTTTGCATCATATGCTAAAGCTCGCTCTGGCACATAATATTTTTATGAAGGAAAGTTACAATTTTACATTTTTTCCATATGATGCTCTTCTGTACCTAGCCCTAACTCAGAGAATATTTCCAGAGATAATGAGATTGTCTAAGGAAACTTCTGATAAAGAACTCCAGAATTACCCACAGTTAGTTAATAACGAGAAACGCATATGATCTAAATAATAAAAAATCAGATGTTTTTTTTTTAATATGATACTCAACAATTCTGTAAGTCTCTCTTAGATTGTCTCAAGAATCTTCTTACGAAGCCGAGAATTTCCAGAGTCACCCAAAGAACACAATTTTCTCTCATATGATCTTATTCCGAAAAAAAATCATATGATTTGACAGCTGATATTAGTTTTTGAACGCGATTAAAAAGCTTCTATAATGAAGAAAAACATCATAGTTACCCACAGTCAATGATAAATATTGGGAAACATAATTGTCTCTCATACTTACTTTACTTTATTGCTGATGATCCTTCTAACAACAGTATGTCGTCCAGAGTTCACGGTTTCTAGATGTTGATTTACATGAAAGTATTCCTAGATACTTAACATCCTTCTTTACTAAGTCTAGCCATTTGGCTCTCTGATGACCTCTTCTTCTTACTCCTTCTACGCTGTCGTTATAGATCTTCTTCGCAGCACAATATCGTCTATCATTTCTACAGGCCCTGCCCAGCGCAAACGTCTTGTCCCGATCTTTTTAACTATATCTGGATGGGGGGGGGGGGGGGG
>HF734672.1:0-10100 GCA_000341915.2 Megaselia scalaris
TTTCTATGTAACATAACAGGATATAAGCTTAAAAAAGCCCACGGAATCTAAAGCTGGCCACTGAGTTGCTTAAAGTTAATGGAAGCAGCATGGTGTTGTGAGGGATCAATTAAATTTGAATTTTCCCGCCACATCCGCGATTCTCCCACTAGTCAAAATCTAATGAAGAAGAGATAGAGTGGTCGAAGTCGAAAAAAGAGCTTTTTCTTTGAGATGAGAGAAAGCTTTTCTTTCTCTCAGATCATTCTTGTCTGAGCTGCGACACAAAGAAGACGTGTTTGCGGAATAAAACAAATAAATTGTTCCTGAAATAAAAATAAAAAGTTAAAAGAGTTAAATTAAGTTTAAATTTATTTCTTTGTTGTTTTTGAACTTTTCCGAGATTTTAAAAATCGGTATTTGAAATTGGAATCTTGACTTCGATGCTAATACTAATTTATTTTTTCGTTGTTTTCACCGGGAGTTGGAATCTTAAATTCAACAACTTTGCTGCTATTTTGGTTTGTTTTCTTCCCGTTCGCCATTTTATTTACACTTGGAGACTCTTTGGAGTTCCTTTAGAAAGTGACTCGTTCTTGAGTTACATTTCAAGGTAACCATTGCTAGGTTACACATTTCCTTTCTCTTTCCCGTTGTTTTTTCCGTATTTTTGGAACATTCGTTCCTGGAGATCCTGTCCATTTTGACCGTTTGTTTTGCTCTTCCCACTGGAAGTGCGTCAGTGTGTAGGTTTTTGGACCAAAAGTTTTGGTTGGTCTAAAAGTTTCTCTTCCCATTTTCTACGATCATTCTGAGCTTACATAGCTTCGTAGAATAACATACTATAATAATCTCATTAATATAAGGAACTGTCTTATATATCTCCTTTTTTACAAACGTTTCTAGAAGAAATTACTATTTTCTAAAGTGTTCTTGAATTTTCTATTTTATGTATTTAAATGTTACATATATCTCAAGTCGAGCTTATTTAGGTCAAATAAAAATTTCTAGATATCGGAGATTAATTCAGAAGTGTCCACGGAACCTAATCTAGTCAAGAAGTTGCATGAGGTTCATCGACGCTTAGAAACATTTTAGGTTTTCTTCATAAATTGATTCACCTCAATTACGGACTGATTCTTAAAAATAATTTATTTTAAAACATTTAAATATTTTTATTGCATTTTTATAAATAAAAAAACTTAAACACAAATCNATAATTTACGTAGTTTATAAGTGAAATTTACACGTAAATTACGTAAGCAAATAACTCATTCAGTACAAAATATCATTTATTTATAAAAAATACGTAATTTACGGACGTAAATTACACGTAAATTACGTAAGTTATTAAATAAGTACCTCCCTTTGCCCATCCAAGTTCCCAAATTACAGTCAAAAGTCAGGGAAATGCATTATTTTGCCTACTTTTGAAAATTATTCACAAGTAGAACACCATTTTGCCCAATTCATTTATGGATTGACCTTTGATTGAATATAATCGTAGGAAGTCGAAAACTGCCTGAATCTTCCTTCAGGGTCCCAAAACCTCCAATCCATCTCCAATTCCATTGAAGAAAGGCCATCGATCAAATCTTTGATAGCACTATAATTAATCTAAAATAATCATATTAAATGTTAATCATATCCTTTTTCCTGCGAAAATTTCTTCAGGATGCTATTCCTTTTGGAATTTCGGAGACCCTTGTAATAATCGATCTTAGTAAGTTCTGACAAATCGTGTCATAGAGACACATAGGGTGTTTGCAATTTTGGTCATTACTTCTCTTAGGTCTCAAGTAGAAACCTGTATTTCTGCAGGTCCTTCTAACTGTTTTATTTAGACACTTTTGCGGGGGGGGGGATTTTAATTTCCATATAATTTCTTCTTTCTATACTCTTCTTCTATTCTATAAAATTATTTCCATTTATTTCAGGCCAGAAGTGTCAGCACAAGTAGCTTTAGGAGTTTGAGTCAGGTACTGATTTTAAATTCTACAACATTACCGCACTGTTTCTTTTAAAAAACATTCTAAAACGCTACCAAAAACTTTTATTTTCATTTTAACTAATAACTTTACGTATAACTTACATTCATTAAATTCAAGTTTTTTAAAAGTAGAATAGAGAGATTACTTACATTATATACTTACTTTTCACTATTTTTTACATTTATTTTTTTTTACTTTTGAAATAATATTTTTAATTTGTAATTTTGTTGCATTTGGATGGAAGGATTTTTAGAACTTTTTTTTAGAAATAAGCCTTAGCTCGTAGAGTTTTGCTTGTAGATTTTCTTTAAGGATGTCATGCTAATTTTGTCTCGTCTTTTTGTAATTTTGTCAATTTATATAAGAACATTTCAAATTTATATGAAAAAAGGACGAAAAGGATGGAAATGTTCCTAAATACCCTTATTACTTTTAACCTTGGACTGTTTAACACTTTTCGCTATTTGTAAGAAGTCTTTCAGAAGAGTTCTTTGGAATGGAAATCTGAATTATTTATTCTTCAGCGAAGGACTTAGCTCAATTAACAAGTAAGTAGGAAAAGAAAGGGTTCTTTTCAAACAAACGTTAAAATATATTTGTTTTTTTTTTTCACTTTGTGGAAATGTTTTATAATATTTCATGCACTATAAAATTTCAGAAAGTTTTTTTTTATTTATTTTATTTCTGAGAATTTCACTTGATATAAATCATATTACAAATATTTGTTGGAGAAAAACTGTGTCATTTAATTATTATTTATTTGATATTTTACCAAGAATCATTTATAGATAAAGAATAATTATAGATAATTAGAAATGGACATTGTCTGTAATTTACATATTAAGTATGATTGTAGATCACAGTAATTAACAAGTTTAATACATAATATTACTTAATTTGCAAAAGTAAATTTGACATAAATGATATGAGTAATTTTGCTTTTGTTAAGACTTATACACCGTTGTCCAACAAGAAAATTTACGAAATACGAATATGAGCTGTTCTTTTCCAATTGAGAACGTTAAGCAACTTAACATCGTCCTCCACCAGTTTAAGCCATGTTTTGCGGCTAGCATAGCAAATGACGGTCCACTTCAGAGGTTTAGCTCTGATCTTTTGGAAAACGTGTGGATTTTGGTACTGTTGTTTCAGATCGTGACTGAAATCATGAATCCAAAGGATTTTTCTCTCAAAATCTAATAAAAAGTTGTCATACGATTTTATAGGAATTTGGTGTGGAGAACTTGTATTTTGTTTTGTATCCCACGGATTCTGCATTATGTTCCAAACGCAGGAAGGATTTGACAAGCTTGAAATTGGCATCCGAGGTACACCCAGGTGCTAATTTCCGTAATCCACAAAGAAGATAAAAATTTGGCAACCGGTGCCAATTTTTGATTTAATATTGGACACTGGCACCTTTGCCGATTTCCTTTGTTCTCTAAGGACTGTGGAAATTGGCACCCTCAAAAACTCTCTTACGTCGCTATCACCACGTGAATCCGAAACACCACTAAGAGTTACCGACATCAGTTTTTCAGCAAATACTTCTCTATTAAGATGTTATTGTATAAAAGATACGTTTCGCTCCGCGCTTAAGAATACAACCAAGACAAGTTTCCAGTTGCTTTGCTCTCTCCAAAGTGGCCAGAACACACTTCTTTCACAGGATACAATTCTGTATAGTTCCGCTTTGCTCCGCGCTTTAAAAAACAACTCCATCAGAAGCCACCGACATTTCCGGTGTCTTCATGTAAGAAGGCACTTCTGTAATATGTACTGTATGTGTCCAATTTCCGTAATCATTATAAAAGAAAGGATACAATTCTTTCACAGGATAAAATTCTGTATAGTTCCACTTGTATGCGCGCTTTAAAAAACAACTCTATCAGCAGCCAACTATATTTCCGGTGTCTTCGTGTAAAAAAGCACTTCTGTAATATGTATTGCATAGGTGCCAATTTCAGTAATCATTATAAAAGAAAGGAATATAACATCAAGGTGCAAGTTTTCGAATCCTCTAATAATACGAAAATTGCTCGTAGACGTACCAGCCATGTTGGTACTGCTCCATTTGTCATTCAAAGTCATTTAATGAAATTAGATGGTATGCCAGATATCGTCATAGCTTTGAACAGCTTACCTATATGCGGTGTGTCGTACGCTTGTCAGAAGTCGATGAAGAGGTTGTGTGTTTTTCACATAAGATGGATACCAGGATAATAGTAATATAATGTGAAGTAAGCTCATTCTGGATATTTCTTACATTATTATATGTATATAATATGTATTGCATGGGTGCCAAATTCTTTAATCATTTTAAAATAAAGGAATTTAACACCAAGGTGCAAAATTTCCGAAGTTGTTATACAAATAAGGAATTTTGCATAATATACTGGACATTGGCCCCGGTGAAAATTTCCGATATGCCAAAGATTCGACCACATTGTCAGATGACCAGGCAAAAAAGTGTATATAATCAGTATAAGCAAGTATCTAGTTTGGCTTATTGCAGATTATTTTTATTATACTCATATTTCCTGATATAATCAATTTGAGCGTTCAAGAAGATGTTGGTCAACGAATGACCTTGTCGGAATCCTCTAATAATACGAAAATTGAATACCAATATTAGGAAGGAATTAGAATTGCTTGGTATTTCTTACATTCTTTCTGATTCCATTTATTTGGCACAATTTCTGCATTCCAGATTTTGGCTAGCAGCTGATGAATATCATCGATGAAATTTAAGCCTACTGCCTTGAGAAGTTCGACTGGGATACTATAAGAACCAGCACTTTTTTTGCTCTTAAGTCTCTGGATTGCATTTCGAACTTCTTTTGATGTAGGTGATAGTAAGTCATCGTTGGGTTTGAAAACAAGCGGCTCTTCATAAGGGGTCATTTTGCTGTTTAGCACCTCGCTGAAGAGTTCTTGCCATTTACTCCCTGTGTTTCTTTAACTTTTCTCTTTAACTTCCATGGATGGTAATTTACTTATGTAAATTGCGTAATATAAAATTTTATAAAATACAGACATGCCAATGGCATGAAAAGGCTGTGCTGGCGTTAAGAAGTCTGAAATGTCTACTGCAACCTTTCTTCTATAAATTTTTCCAAGTATTCTCGTCAAAATGACGACCTTGAATTTGTTATCAAAATTCAGAGTTGATAGACACAATGTACTGAAGGCAAATTAGAACTTGAATCTCGATTTGGAAATTGTTAAAATAGCTAGAATGGTCTTTTTTGAGACACACCCTATGGTTTGCTATGTGAATCTGCAGATGTAATATTATGCCTGTCTCTTTCTTGCTCGTTCTTTGATTTTCAATATAAGACAGCTTAGAGTCCAGGAAACATTCAGATGTTATCTATTCAGGGCTTTACAACTTCCCCTTGTGAAGTTATTCTTCAGGCACTCTTGCTAATATTACAAAATTCAATAAAAGAGTGAATAATACTAGATTTGATTATACTATCAATCCAGCTAATAATCGGACTCAATTATATAGATTCCAGAGTAGATACAATGGAGGAGATGCCCGTATTATTAAAGACTTAGTCGATATATAGAAACACAGCTTGTTTGAGCTCCAGAGAAGATTCACATTCACCCTTTCCCTACAACAAGCATGCTGTCTTGGTGATATTATTCCAGAATTTATTAATCCTTAAATATATATTCGTCTAGTATTCTGTCCAAAACTTTTAGCACAATGAAAAACTCATCTCAGTTTAGAATATATCTTCCGTAATATTCTAAATCGTGCACATCCATCTAGGGAAGAACTTTTATCTACCAATCTCTTAATTCCTGTATCACGCTATGTTCCTATCATTTTCGAACTCTTGCTAGATAGTTCTCAAGATTCTACATTTCCTGCAATTTATTATTAAAAAATTTATTGAGGATAATCCTCATTTCATAGACAATATCTTAAAAGTTGTAATTCTACAAACATTTATCGCAAATAGCAGCCATAAATGCCTCTTACTCTATCTTAAAGTAGTAAAGCATATAAAATATAAAATGAGCAACAAATAAGAACTTCATTTGTTGCAGACTAATGATAATATAAAATCCCTATAAATTCCCTTAACACATTCCATAAAACAAATATATAAATTTCCATGAATAAAATATGAAGGCAATTTATTTCAGGAGAAACTAATGAAATGATCCTATTTTGTGGTATAAACGAATCACCTTTTTTCCCCTCAGAAATCTATCAAATTGCCATGCTTGGCAGTGATAAATTCCAAAATTACCATATTCGAATGAATACGTGCGAGAAGTTGGCCAACTAGCTCTTGGCCAGAAGGACTGATTCAGGGAAGTAAAAGTGTCTGTCGAGGAACACAAAACAAAGCAAAGAACAAACATTTTTCACTTTATCAACTCACTTTATTATCCTGGAAAAGCCATAACGTATAAAACATGAATGGAAACAGGACGATCATAACAGTATCATCATTATTATTACCACTCTGGTGATAGTTTCGTTGTACTTGATACCACGACCATGATGCAATTCTGGAACATGGAACGAAGAAATGGCTCATGAAATATAATATCGCTCAAAATCCATCATAAAAAGGATATTTTATGTATACTGAATGCATATTTATGGCTGCCAGCAAGTAACAATGATATTATTATGATATTTAAATACAATTACGTGTGCTTTGTAAATTTATCAATGTTTAATGTTTTCGATGACAATATTATGGGATAGGCACTGAGAGAAATTGGACCAATATTACTAATATGATATTAATATTATTAAGATGAGTGAGTGCAAATTCGCACCCTGGAGTGGGATTTCTACTTTATGTAGAAAAAACTTCCTCCGGTGTGAGATTTTACTGCCAAAAAGGCAAATTCGCACCGGTGCGAGTTTTCATTGTAGACAAGGGAAATTCGCACCAATATTGCGAGGTTTGCCTCTATATAGACTCCCCTTCTCTCCGCGACCTAACAAAATAACTACTGTAGTGTCAGAACAAGTTTCCGGTCGTTTCGCTTGAAGTATTCTTTAAGTGAGAGTTTCCTCACTCAAGAATATAAACTAATTGTGCGAATTTGCTTTGTTAAGAGAGAAAATTCGCACCGGTGCGAGTTTGCACCAAAACAGAAGAAATTAGCACTTTTTCTCTGAGGAAAAATTCGCACACTGAGTTGCGAATTTCTACTTTATATAGAAAAAACTTGCAGCGTTGCGAGATTTTAAAAGAGCAAATTCGCACCGGTGAGAGGTTTGACTCTATATAGACTCCCCTTCGCTCCGCGACCTAAAAAATAACTCCTGTAGTGTAGAACAAGTTTCTGGTCGCTTCGCTACATTGTATTAGAAATACCTAGAATTATTGCTTTGTTAAGAGAGGAAATTCGCACCGGTGCGTGTTTGCACCAAAAACAGAGGAAATTAGCACTGGTGCGAGGTTCCACTTCCCCCATAAAGATATTGGTGAATATACTAATTTCTGGATTGTAATAGTTCTTTTACTCTGAGCTAATATTATATACTATACAACAGGGATGAGCATTGTATGTAATTTATGTAATTTACAATGGTAATTTACACGTAAATTACGTAAGCTATTAACTACTTCCATACAAAACTTTAGTTATTTAAGTAAATTACGTAATTTACGGATGTTAATTACGTAAGCAATTAACAAAATACTTCGCTTTGCCCGTAACGTAGGTCAGAATCAAAGTACGCATGTTTGCTTTACTAGACATTCATAGAACCATCTGATAGATATTGATAGGAGTCTGGATTGGGACATTTCTTTTCCAAATAATATGTTTATGAATTTTGACTATATAAGATAGTCTATAGAAGATAGTCTACGCTTACGCTACGCGTGCGAAATCAAAGCAATGACAGCAAGAATTATGAAATTATACTTACTTTGTTGCTGAATAAACTATGACATTTTCTAGCTAATCATACTGTGTCCATTGTTCCAGGTTTCAGGATGATTGAACCGCAACTCTTAGATGATTTGTGCGGATCTTTTCTGCTATGCTTGAAAGCCAAAGTACAGTACAGTTCGTCGTACCTGATTGCCCATTCACTGTTTACGTATGTGGTACAAAATTATATGTGATATAAAGGTATACGAAATTTTTCACAATCTCGATGTTCCTATTACCTATGACGACTTGGACGCTTTGATGATTGTCTACAGTGATGTCATTGTTTAAAGAAACTTCAGAACCCAGGTATAAGATTTTTTTCACAGTCTCGATGTCAGATGTGTTTAGTTAATTACTTACGTAATTTACGTGTAATTAACGTCAGTAAATTACGTAATTTATGTATATCACGATATTTTTTATTCAAGGAGTTAATTATTTACGTGTAAATTACACTTGTAAATTATGTAAATTTCAGACAGTGCCCAATCCTGCTCGATGTTCCAATTACCAATGACAACTTTTGGGCCTAATTGGTTGTGACTTCTGGATGTTGGGTAGTTGGACGCTCTCATGATTATCTCCAGGAGGATGCTAAAATTGTTGCTCATGACTTCAAGTTTCTCAAACTGTTTATATCTGTGAGCTTCCTTTAAGGCTCGGGTCTTTTTTCAAGATATTTCGGTAAAGTTTATCCTTCGACAAAATACAGCTTTGTTGAATTCTTGGTTTCTTTATCCGGGTGCTCTGTGGGGTTTCCCCAGTCTAAAAACTTCAGTGGCAGATGTTCGCAACACTTCAGATTCCAAATACTTCTTCACAAGTAGAATTTGAATATCTAGAGAATTTGTCAACCTAGGAAAAATCACTGGAATTGTAGGGTAGGGAAGCGGAGATTTTGTATTGAAGAAGTTAATTACAGCTCTAACGTGTAAATTACGCAAATTACAGACAGTGTTCATGCTTGAAGATAATTAAACTTTTGGATATTAGATGATCAATTTCTAGACACTAGACTATAGCCACTTCAGTAAGTCACCATAGATGACATATGCGGAAATTATCACTCCTGTGGGTAGTTGAATAATTAGGGAAATACCGGAAGTAAATGCTTGGTAACAAACGGCTAAAAGGATTCGGGTGAGCTGAGATCTCGATTTTCCATCAGCAATCTCATGATAACAGTCTTTCAAGAAGTATATATAGGAGTAGTTCTATGATAAATAAGCCTTGAAGTTTATGTAACCTTTTAAAAAAGGAATCTATACAAATATGTCCAAATCTAAAACAATTACCATATTGAAATTTCATTATATGACCGTGAAACTTCAGCTGCAAATTCCCAAAGCATCCCAATCCCTAAAGAGCATAGTTCATCACAATGACAAGAAGATTAAACAGTATTTTCTTAGTTCTGCCAAGTTTAACACCAATTACAACTTTTCTGAACATTTATCCATATTTAGGAAGAGAATCGTTAACATATGCTGGATTCTCTAGCAAGCTCCTTCCCAACCACCTTCAGGTCCTACAGTCTGAATCTCCTTTGCTTGAATATTTGTTAGTTCCTTCCTTCGAAAGTAGAAACTAACAAATGAATTGAAATAAAATATGCCTTTGGAACACTTTCACACCAAAGCAAATATTTCCCTGCCAAAAACATCCTTTTGCTGATAAATTTTGCAAACTGCAAAGCAGAAGCAAAGAACAATTTGAAATTCAAAAAAGATTTTAATGAATGTCGTTTTTTTATGATTTTTTAAGGTATTTAAGGCAGAATATTCAAGGAATTCTCAGAGTTCAGAGTGTCCTTTTCTGGTAATTTGAGCAATTTGAAAGAAAAAAGTATTTTTATTGTCCTTGGAGAATAATTTAAGAACTAAATTGCAGTTAATTTCCTATAAAAATATTTAACAATTTTCTTTTCAGAAAGCTGTGGTATTTGTTTTCCAACTTTCAAAAAGCCTATTAAATAAAGTTTGATCATAAAAGTTGTAAATTGTCTTTTCATATTCTATAACAAACAAACGTAAAACTTTTTCCATTTTGTTTCGCCATTTCTGATTGATTAAACCATTTTGAATAGATTTTTTTTTATTTCAAAAGGTTTTCTATGAACTTAGTTTTTTTTTGTTGGGGTTTCTTTTCCGTAAACATGGGGGGGGGGGGGGGGGGGGGGGGGGGGGGGGGGGGGGGGGGGGG